>JAIPRL010006051.1:0-29157 GCA_025469235.1 Pemphigus obesinymphae | reverse complement strand
TGGTATACATTATTTATAATTCCACACCAAATCTACAGATTTCTCGTAATGTAATCATCAATATCCTATTGTAATATTTTTGGAAATGATTATCGTTTATCGAATATATGGGTAAACAGATATTCTACTATTTCTTGAAAATTCGGTATTATTGAAAACAGTCAACTACAAAGGTACCTACCTAATTCATTTTTGTGAACGGAAGGGGGGAGAATTACCCCCATTGCTCCCTGTATCCTCCCTTATGTACGTATAAATAAATTATTTATTCTTATTTATAACTTTGTTAAAAAAAAAAATCAAGGCTGCAAAAATTTTGCAAGACCAAGACCAAGATTCATTCAACAAGACCCAGACCAAGACTAAGACTGACTTCTACTTAGTCAACAAGACCAAGACCAAAACTGAGTAGACAAGACCAAGACCAAGACCAAGACTGCCATGGTCTTGGTCTTGGTCTTGCTTTGTGCATCACTAGCTGTTTAGAATAAGCTGGACAGAACACATCACAAATGAAAAAGTTTATCGAAGATCCGGATAATCAAGAAACTTTATGAAGACCTTAAAAACAAGAAAAGCCGAGTTAATTGGACACACACTGCGTCATGGCAGTCTAGTTAGCATAATAATAGAAGGTGCTATTGATGGTAATAATATCAGAGGGCGACCGCCACTGGACTACTTTAGTCAAATAACAAAATATATGGACTGCAATTCGTATTGTGAGCTAAAAAGAAAAGCAGAGAAGCGTTTAGAGTGGAAAATTGCTGCCAACCAGCGTTTGGGCTGTTAATAAAAGAAGAAGAAGATAAAAAATTAAAAAATTTTATTTAATCTATATAAATAAAACGGTTATCTTCGGTATATTATCTAGATAATTATTTGAATAAATTATTATTATTAATTTTATTATATTTATAAATGTACAAAATAGGTACAGTACATTAGGTATACGGTACAACTGAAGTTTGAAATTATTAAACCTCGGTTATGGAGATTTGTTTTGATTAGTACAGGGAATACATAATTAGTATAACTAACGTAGTAATCATGACAACGAAACAATACCAATTAAAAATAGTCGTTTTCAATCATTATAAATACAATTAATTCGAAATACAATAAATAATAAACATAACGTCACAATATTAAAAGTATAAGAAAAACATACTGCCCTAATTTGAACATTTTTATTTTACATTAGGTACCTACCAAATTATAGTACAATAATTTAATTATGGGGTAGATAGTACCCCATATAATATATGTCTTTGTTTTAATCCTTCAGCTAAAAGTTTAACTAGTAGAAAAAGTACTATATAGCTTAACCGACACTTTATCCTCCAGTTATGGAATAATCTATGACTGATAAAATGAAAAGTACCAGTTAACTTTTAGTTTAACTAAACTGGCGGTTAAAATTAATTGACTGACAGTTAAATGTAACTAAAAACCGGGCCTAAGTCAGACAAAGTAACAGGCTTATTTCTATGCAACTTGGCATTAGAATCACATTTTTGATAGTATTGTGTTTTTCGTGATGAGCCTAATCTTATGATAATAAAAGGTACACTTTCAAAAGGGCTGAAACAATTCTACTAGTCTGCAATTCGTAATAAACATTATTCGACGTGGATGTCCTCCAGAGAGGATGTCAGATTTCAAAGGGTTAAAGAGGTAATTTTCTTAGTTATTATTTCTTTCAATTAAATAAATAATTATAAATTTATAAGGAATTATAATACTTAATAATATTATATCAGGTATATTATATAAGTAATATTTGTAATATTCTTATAATTTATAAGTTCCCCATAATGTAAACAAATGATGTATTTGTTTTTTATCTAGATAAAAAGAAGTAATTGCATTATCTATATTCTTATCTAGATAATTTTTAAATTAGTTATTTGTTATTTTATCTTGATTATTTAAACGTTATCTTTGTACAACACTGAACTGGAGTCACTGCGACGAGAATCTACTGAAACTGTTTGCGACCGCTTTAGTATTATTGCAATATAACGTGTCTGTATTTCAATTTTCTAATGGTAGCACATTTATGCACGCGTATATATTTGTTCATGTTTAACTGTTTAAGACATTTCAGCACGTACAAATATCACATTCTGTAATATACACAGTCGTAATAAACACGATACCATATTGATAATATTAATATTATATGGCTTTTGGAAAATTAATAATAAACTGCGGTAAACGCAGTATGAGTGGTATATAATATACAACAGTCATATTACGCAATATATAAATACGTTATTCATTTATTACAAGTAACAATTAATATAATACGCATATAGTTATTATTTGTAATGAATTTTTGTATTTTATAAATTATTAAATTATATATAGATACAAATTATAATCAAGCTTGTGTCCCATAATTAACACTTAATTAAATATGCATATTTTTTTTTTTTTTTTTTTTTTTTTTTAGTTTTTCCGGTATATTTAAGTACTTTATATGATTACTATCAATTAAATATTATATATTACCCTGCAGTGATAAAAGAAAAACTATTTTCTTTTTAAAGGAAACCATACACACTATATTGATATTAGGTACCTAATATATTCGTTATTTAGATGATTTTACTGAAAACTTTTACCATCATCAACGTCCGAAAAGTACCTATCTATACCTATCTACTTTCTCAGTTTTATACATTTAGGATAATAAGACTGAAAAAAGTCGGAAAACGATTTAACTGCACTCGGGTATTTATTTTATTAAATTATTTCAATTCAATGATAATTTTTGTAATATTGTAACACAATAAAAATTATTCAAATTATCGACGAATAGCAATAGTACCTTAGCGATGGATACTTGTTTCGTTTTAGGATGCCATTATTATATATATTACATTTAATATAGTTTTAATACTTTGTAATCGTTCTATTTATTCGTTCGAATTATTGTAGTCTTGTACTGGATAATCGATATAGTCTCCTTGAATTTTAAATTGTGAGGGTTGGTATTATAGTTTGAAAAAGCGTATATTATACGCTATGCTGGGCGACTCTTCAAACAGGAAACACTAATTTTTTTTCGGTCAATTTGTATGCTCGTGAATTTTCGTGTTGATCAAATTTACATAAAATGTCCTTTTATAATGGATATATAACGAGTGTACATGTCATGTTGATAATTATTTATGAATTGTTGTAATGCATGGCTTCGTACGAGGTCAAGGGGACTGAAAGGGTTAATATTCGATATGTATATATCAAACATTAAAAAATAAAAATAAAAATATATCCTATACTGTACTGTATAAAATTAAACAATTAGGTTGCCGTTCAAAAAAAATTAAAACTAAAAATATATACAATTTTAATATGCACTAGGCTAAATACTAATAAATGAGCATATTTTTTTTAAAAGAAATTTTAAAAAATGTGCAGTTTTGTTCACAACTATATGTAGGGTAAATCGAGGTATGTTCATCATGGCTACAATTGTCGATTAACACATTGGTCGTTTAAACTTGGAACACTCTCTTAAAAACTAAACTTAAGCTAAAGATAAGTGTATTATAATGAATTCATATTAAACTTAAAAACGTTCCTAATTAAATGATGGAATTTTTATTTTCAAATTAATTGTCAATAACTTATGAACCCTTAAGATATTTTTTAGCATTTTCCCTTTAAATTAATTTTTGTTTGAACTGTGTTTTTTATTAAAAATGATTACTAATATTAACAAGGATAACAGTGTGAAAAATCATAATTAATAAAATAAACAAAATAAAATCTCATTGATTAATAAATTAATATTAATCATAATATACTAGATTCCTTAATTAACAAAAATATGATTAATTACATTTTTCATGAATTCAATGCTTAAATAATGACAATTATAAAAGTAGGTATCATTAACTTCTTCTTATTATAAATATGCGTAATTAAGTTATTGTTATGATTTTAAAACTGTTAATAGGTACTTACATTTTTAAAATTTAAAAAATTAATGTGTTAATTTTGTATTCACAAAATTACCCTATTTTTATTAGTCACGTTCAAATTTATATAAAATTAAAACAAAGGTCATCAATCTCAAATTAAATATATATTATAGTAGCATTATATCATGTTCATCAAATAATCAAAATACTTTTGTAAAATTATTAATTGTGAATGTGTAATTATGTAATTATGTGAATTTATCACAAATATACCTTTCTTTACCCTATACGAAAATTAAAACACCGACAATATTCAGTGGTAAAAAAATGTTTACGCAAAACTGATAAAATTGATTTTTAAAGTGATTTTAACATTAAAATACGTAAGTTATCAAATCCATAGAGTACACTATTTTGGAGTGAACCTTTTGGATTTTTTAAATTGAAATATTAAAAAAATAGTAATTTATGTTTAAAACAATAAAAAATATTAACTTTTTAAAACTACAGTTACTTATTTTTTAATGAATGAGTTAAAATCTAGAAGTTCACAGGTTCACTCCAAAATATTTTCCTATATTTTTTTGTTTTTTCTCTTAATATCATTTTATAAACCATTTTAACTGTTTTGCGTAAATATGTTTTTTTAACACATACCAATATCATAAATAAATGGAAGAATTTTAATCGTATTTAAAATGGATATAAATTGTTAAATATTTCTTAAAATGTCTTAAGAATTATCTATATCTACTGTAGACCCCTCACAAAATGACTATGTAGCGTCCTCTTTATACATGCAATCTTATGCTAATAATTTTTCATATGCACATATGCGATTTATAATAAATTATTGTAAAATACAGTCAAAACTACATTTTTAACAATATTGGAGTAGTAAAAACAATTTTTTTTGTATTTCATATGTTGAGTTAATTCGTATTTTGTAGCAAGTATTTTGTAGAATATAATATTTTTTCGTTCCTATTTTCTCATATACGTTGTTATTTAAGGTTGTGAAATGGGCACAATATTATTCGGTAATGCATATTATTATTATATTACTATAACAGTATTATATACCTATACTGTACTCACATGATATTGCGGATATTTCGTATAATATGGAGATTATTAAAAGGCAATCGTATATGGGGAGTTTTGTCGAAAAACTCAACAATATACATTTGAAAAATACAATAGATATATTAAAAATGTTTTTTTTAATTATTATATTTTCTTAAAGAAAGAGAAGAAGTTTATGTACTGCAGTCTGCAAGTGATTACATTTTGAATTCAGTACATACTATATTATGTAGAGTTTAGACGTACCCATAAGTCACAACCAAAACTAGGAGGTATCAGCGTGTTAAAAAGTTAAATAATAAATTTAATAATAAATAAAACAGTTGAGTTAATTTTAATTAAATTACATATCTGTGAGTAATATTTTATTAAACTTTTAGCATAACGATTATTTTTTAGTTGGTTAGTTATTTTGTTTTTATTTCCGTCAAGTTTGGTTACACAAATTAAATATTTTAAATTTTAATAACTTATTTAATATTTAAATTCTTTCATATGTAAACATAAAATTTAATTTACTTTTACCTTTTGATTTAACATATACTTATAAATATAAAAAAATATTTAACTTGTTCAGCCTTATACTAACGAATAATTCAATTTTTAGATAAATATAAAAACAATACTAAAAAATCGGCAATTCACTCATTGAGTAGGATATCCTGGTGGTGATTATATTGAACCTTAAGGCAATGATAAATCATTTCATTCATTAAAATAATTCTGAGCGAAGCTTCGGTGTATACCTATGTAAACCTATTACTAAATATTCAGTATATTTTAACAGTATTTTGTATTAACTACTAACAAACATATGTTTTAATAACACAGTTTCAAACCCATATTTTTATTAGTAATTAGTATATAATTAATAATTGCATTATATCGCATGCCATGGTATAAATACGATTTGAAAGATTTTTTAAATATAATTAAAGTAATGGACAACTAACATTTCATTACATTTTCAAGTCTTTAAAATTTATAATCCACAATTTATATGAATAGTCCAAAATTATAAAACCCCATTTTAAAAATTTTATCATGTTAAAAGCTATTGGGAAAATCAAAAAATTACCTGTTTAAAGTACCAGCAAGATGAAATTTTCTACTGAAAAATGTGTAAGCATATGAAGATTGGACCACTCCTTGAACTAAAATTTATGACTACGTACATAAAAAATAAATAAAAAAGAACACAATATTCCTCGCTTCCCTCAGAATCTAAAAAAAGCTTTATTGTTATTATTAACGTTTAAAAGTCATTATAAATTATGTACCTATATATTTACTATATTATTTAAGGGTACAAAAAATAATATCTGCTTTCACAATTCTCAAAATTTTAGTACATTTTAATTAAAACTTTTGGACACGTATACATCACGGGGTTTTGCTATAATTGGTGGATTATGTGAGATACACTCGAATTTACATTAGATAGACTACAATAACTAAAATAAATCTACATAAAGTGCATTTTTAATATAAATAATTTAGACAAATCCTTTGACTTCTACAATGATAAAATGTAATAATATAGTTCAAAGGAAACGATTAAATTGAAACACAAATTTTAAAGGATTTTTTTGTATAGGATTTTAAAGAAAAGCTGCAATATAGGTCCTATACATTACGACTACTGTGACAGTTGTTATTAAAGTTTTGTATTTATTAAACCATATATATTAATTCGTTGTTTTATCACCCAACAAACTTTTGGGCTCTGACGTTGTTATTATTTAGCCGCGTTTGTTTTAATTATGCACATTCCGCAGAACGTTTAAAAGTTCAACACTATAGGTATACTATAGTTAAAGACAGAAAAAAACATTTAACATTTACGACAAAAATGACCGAGTTGAAAAATCTTAATCATTTCGAAATTTTTATCCTCGCAAAGTTTCCAGTGGAAATTATATAATATTATTCGATGTTTGTAATTATTTATCGTTTTAATCGCATTTACCTATACACAATTTACACATTTATGTGAACATAAATTTAAATTATCTTCTAAAATTCATTTTTTTAATATACAAAATGTTATACTAAATAGTTATGTCTTTGTAAATCCGAATATAATGATTTTAAAATCTTAAAATTTACAACCAACATATAGGTAATTTATAGATATGAAAAAATATTTATATTTTTAATTTTTAGAAAATTACATTGCTTGTAGAAAATGTTCTAATAAAGTTTCTTGTAATTGTATAGTAATAAAATAATTAATAATTGGTCTAAAAGTGTACCTATAATCATCATAATAAACTTTAAGAAATTAAATTCCAAATTATTCGTTTGAGTATAACATCCAAAAGAATACATATTGTCAATAAAAGTGGAAAAAAAAGGAACGAATGTAGTTTAACTCCCAAGCGATATTTTAAAATTGTTTTTTATAAAACGGAGTATTTTTATAAACAGAATATTTTAGTATTTAAAAAAATGTCGGTCGGACTTACTTTTGAAGTTATGGTAATTTAACGTTATTTCATACCAACAAAAACAACACATTGTACGCTGCATTTGTGTATCAAATTTTCACAATTCATCAAATATATATACCTAAAAAGGAGATTTTGTTCTCAAAGGAATGCATAATTTTAACATAAAATAACACTAAATGAATGCCCTTGTATTTTTTTCCATGAAAAATAACATGGTTGGAAGACAAGGGACACGATCGCTCCGCTCGCTGTGGTTGGCTTCATTCGCTTCAATCGAAAATGTATATCGATTTGCTGTGAAATCACCTGCTTTTCTAACTAGTTTCATTTTTGAGATTTTGATTATAATGAAGAGAAATAAAAATATTTTTGAAAAACCACACATTTAATTCGAAATAGCAGCGTAAAATATGTTGATTTTGATAGAATGAAATAACTTTAAATTGCCATAACTTCGAAAGTAAGTCTGATAGATATTTTTTTAAAATACCAAAACATTCTAAAAATAAAAGCGCACAGTTTGATGAATAAAATTTCAAAATATAGTTTAAGAACTAAACTGCATTTATATCAAAAAAAAAAAATATATAGTTAATGAATCAAAAACAGCTAAATAAGAAAATTATCAAACATTTTAAAACAAAATAATATAATTATAAAATTTCAATAAAAATTTTTTTTAAGTTTATGTATTAAGTTTTTAATGTAGGGCAAAGGGTATACGAGTATAATAGGTATATACAACCATATTTATTCATTTTTTTGTTATTGTAATTTAATTATTAATCTTGTTATATTCGTTTTTAAGCTAAATCTTTAAATTATTAAATCTGTTCTTTTAAATTTTAAATTTAATCTAGAGTATAAAAAATGTACTGTCACATTATAAACAATTGTAATTAGAATATTTGTTTCCGTAATAAAGAAATATTGTATATATTATAGTCAATTTGATAAACTAAGGCTTGAACAATATGGCTATACAAAATAAAAGTCCCGTTGTGTTTTAAGTATTATTAAAATACTATAGAATGTTATGCTAATATTTTGAAAATTTTTATTTATACTTATTTTGGATAAATTTGAAACTTTTATATTGAAAAATTTTATAGATTGATTAGGTACTGTAAAAAATTTAATCTAATCACGTATATTAGAGAATGCTATTTGGTTTCAAAAATTGACCGATATACAACTATGTATTTCAAACTAGAAATCCTTTGTTTATTTTATATAGATAGTAGTGTTACATATTGCTTTTATTTATTTTTTTATGTATATGGATATAACAAATATTTTTAAAGTCATTTTTACGGAAAACTTTAGTTCTAAATCAAAAATAACAGAATTACAGCAGCTTAAAATTATAAAAATTATTTTTTTTAAAATTTAAAAATCAAAAATATAGCAAAAATGCGAGATATATTGCACATAATTCTATACACACATCGAAATGGATGAAAAATGAAAATTGTTTCAATATCTATATTATATCCGGTACTAAAAATGTTTTTTATACATTGTAGAATCCGATTTTCGTATTGATTATCTGATTATTCTGATTTCGATTTCAGTTTTAGATTCTGATTAATGTGAGGAATGTATTGGTTTTACAATAATGTATTTTTTTTTTTTTTTATATTTATATACCAAATTACATCTAAGTGGTAGATTAAAGACGTCATTTATCGATTTTTAAAAAAAAATTCTATAAACGAGGAAATAAACTAACCGAAAAATTAAAGAAAAATGGTAAAATATATACGATTTTGTTCAAATATTTAATATGGTTTTTCGTTGTAATTCAGTAAATAATGGTCATTCAATTTTGAAATTCTCATATCAAATATAATTAAATACAATATTAACGTAAAAGTGTTTTTTCATTGTTTTCCAATTTTAAACTATTTATAGTAATTATTAATTTTCAAGTTGTTTGATTATGAAATGATTAATTTTAGGTTTTAAAACCGTAAATTTTAATGCAATGTAAAAAATACGACATTCTGGCTATATTCATAAAATCTCGAAACTATGTGTACATGAATTTTTTTAATATCTGTTTGAATTTTTCTACGACATGTATTATTTTGGTATGAAATATTATCGAATATTGGGAAAAAATGAGCTAGTAGACTTGATACATTCGCCAAAAATGTATATACGTACAAAATTAATATAAAATATTTTTGAAATATTTTCAAACAATTTTAATCGAAACAATATAATATACTATTAAATTATTATACAGTAATAATACCTATACATAATTTGCGTACTGTGTAGGTCAATTTTTGTGTAGTTGTGTAGTTTCATTTTCACTAAAAAAAAAAATGCATTACTTTTTAACTACTCGTTAAAAAATCTATCTCGTAATCGTAAATATGTAATAAATTATCTAGGAGTTGTTTTTGACTCTAAAATCTCTTTTAAACATAAAACAGTACACATTGACAATATAAAAATAAATCTTTTATGAAATTGAGTCTTTTAAAATGTATGTGCTCAAATTTTAATAACGAATCATCTTTAAAAGTTTTATATAATTCCCTAGTGCGATCCAATTTAGAATATTCTTCTTTAATTTGGCATTCAGATAGTATTATTCAAAATCAAGTTTACATTCTGTTTAAAATAACTTCTTGAGATTTTTATGCTATAAATGCCGTTATTAAAAACTTTTGATTTTTTTATTTGTATTCATTTAAACTATTTTAAAACTGTTATTTAACAATAAAATAATTACCTATATCTATTATTTTTTTTTCTCTTACCTTGTACTACTACGGTCACATTATTATATATATATATATATATATATATTGTAAATTGGAATATATTTCCATAATAAAGATTATTATTATTATATGAGAAAATATGAAATTTCATAAATGTAATAGTATGAGTACAACATAAAATATTGTAAGAAATATTCAGTTAAACGATTTCATGGAGTAAATTATGTATATTGTTTTATGCATATATTATACACACAAGTATGCAAATATTAAAACCACTTACACAAGACAAACATTAATAAATAGTAGTGTTGATTTAGCAGTCGAAGAACTATAATATAACATAACCTTTATAAGCATGTGCGTCTTAGTTGCAGAGTTATCAAATATAAAATAAGCAAAATTTACTGATATTATAATATTTATGGAAAATATTTAGGGAAAATAAATTAAAATACTAAACTTTTTTTAAAAACTTAAACTATATAACCCATTGCATATTATTATAATACGCATTGAAAAGTTTACACTTTAAATAAAAACTACAAAGATGGATAGCTTAAAAACCCATATTAATATTGTGATTTATACATAATATACATTATTATAATGATTTATACATTTTTAAAAAGAACTAAAAATTATTTTTCTTAAATTTTTTTAAATTAATTTCATCACAAAAATAATTTTGTTATACCTACTCTAGTATGAAAAAGAAACTGAATATAGTAGGTATTTATTTTAATTTTATATGTAGTTAACGGAAAAAGATTCTTAAGAGGACGTCGTACATACACATTTTCAATGAAAAACTTGCATTAGCATTTTTCATTATTATCAAATATTAAATAACAAACATGTTAGAAATGCAAAATAAAAAATAAATTATACCTAATAACATTCTCTATTGCTCCACGCTTTTTATGATATATTAATTTTTAAGATTAATAGTTACTTGAAAAAATTAAAAAATTTGATTTAAACAACTCATTAAACATGTAAAAATGTACATATCGAAAATCGGCTACGTAAAACACAAAATAATTTTGTTCTCTATAATTTATTTTTATTCTATCATTTTACGATATTCTCAAATCGATAAAAATGAAAAATGAGTAAATATGTTTTTATTAACAAATATCACGATAATAAAGAAATTATATTGACACAAGAGTATTTTTAAATTGTTGGAGTTCCATTTTTCTAAAAATATCTTTAAAAATCCTATAAAAAACCCTTTAAGAATAGTGCGTAAGATGTCATTTTAATGCACCTACCTATAGATGTGCATAAATATGTTGGAATATCGATTTTTGAAATAAATTTTTATTTGAAATACATCGAGAAATTCTAAAAAGTATTAGCTAACAGTTACACTAAAAATTCGAATATCTCTTGAATTTTTAAGTAAAATATATAATTCACCAAAATTTGATGTTTCTCACAAGATGATAATTATAACTTATAATGATACTAAGTATAACGTCACTGTAAAAATCTTTAAAAAGGTAAGAAATTTTCAACCTAAGAAAGTAGTGTAAAAACAAAAATGTATAAAAAAAATAGATTTTAAATTAACCAATAGGTCAATAATCAATATCATATATTTTGATACTCGGGACGATTTAAAATATTCACTTGATATTATTATAACCAAATTACCAAAGGTTATTATTACCTTTGGTAATAATAATAATAATACATGTTAATGGAATTTCAAAAAAAAAAAAATCAACTGAAATTCAATTTTAGTTTAACAAGATTTAAGACAATGCATAATATTATAATAATATAATATTATAGTATATATTTTATAATAATATAGTATAAAAATTAATATTACCTGTTGAAGTAGTATTCAAGCTAAATAATATGTGGCTCCATCTGGTGATAAAATTATATTATTAATCACTCGACTATTTTCCATCTTTATTTTGTATTCATTAATAATAATACAGTATATTTACGAAAGACCTTGTTTTTATCTCAGATGGTCATACTTGACCCGATATAAATTATTTAATAACGTTCAATAATATTTATTTTATAATATATAAATGCTAAATTATATAATGCATAATCAGTCGTGTTTAATGGGGTGATATGGGTGAACCCTTGCCCGGAAATTCCATATCCTGCGAAGATCGTTCAAATGTTCAAGCAACATTAATAAATACACAGGACATTTAATTATTTAAAATATATTATCTCCGTACGGATGAGATGTTTAAATATAATAATTAATAGCAGTGGAGTATATAGGCCGATGCCAGGCAATGCAACTACATTAGAGCCCCTTCTAATAAATCATGTATTTATGAGATACATTTTGAGCAGACATTTTTTAAAATAATAGTTATTTTGGTTGATATTGTTTGAGAAACGAGTGCATACTACTTTTAGAAACATACAAAAAATTATGTTTTATTTTGTTTAAATTTAAATTTAATGCAGGGATAGCTGGAAGTATCCTTATTTTTACATCAGGACCAACATTTTATAGTTATATTACTGTTTAATAGGTTTATTTATTTAAAGTAAAATTTTGTAAGAACGAGACGTTTATATAATATGCCAATATAAATAATATATTTATATATAATTCTTATTAAAAAAAATATTCTATATAGTTAATAATATCAAAAATAAAACAAAATTATGTTAAGCGATACTTTTCAAATTTAAATTAAGTTATAGACTAAACTTTAACAGGTGATTTAGAATTTAAATTCCATACCTAAACACAAATTTGCAAACATATTTGACAGTAAAATCATAGAATATTTTCAACGCGTAATTATTTTTAAGTTGTAAAATATAGATTCCCTTAAAACCCACTAAAATGATATGAAATGAAACGATACTGCTCTAGCTCCCAGTGGCAAGTGCAGAGATTTCCTGCACGTTTTCAAAAATTAAAATATTATATGTATGTACATTATTGTTAATATAAATGTTCAGCATTCTACGTATATTGTTATCACATTCGTCCATTGTAAATTAGATTTTTGTCCTAAATTTTTTTTTACTGTATAGGTAATCAGAATACAAACAAAAAAGACAAAATAGAATTTTCCCAACAACTGACTTTGTGTGATTACTGCTTTTGTCATTAGGCCAACAGATAGAAGCTTTACCCAATGTTTAACAGTAAAGTTATGATCTTCTAAAATTCAATATAATTACCGTCATTACTATTCATTTAAAACAGAATAACTTATTAAAAGATTTCGTAAAAATATAACATTATTACTTGTACTCGTTTTATGAGTACTGATATATTTAAATTAATTTTGATATTTTTAACTATCTAAACTCTAAATGAGTACGAAATGATTTTTGGACGTTTTTGACGGCCACTGATGACAAACTGTTTAATCGGATTTTATAAGTAAATTGTGATTTGTATTATTCACAGTGTGTTATATTTATATCCGTCCACTTAATCTACCAAAATTTCTTATCTCTGTAATTTGTTACGAAAGACGCATCCGACGTGTGCATTACTACACCCGTATGGAAGTTTTGATTTAAATTTTACACGTTTCTAATTAAAACTTTCTTTTCGTTGGTCGTTATATAATGTCACTGAAAAAGTTTGGACATATTTTCCTTTATGTATGTTGTTAGGGTACGACACACTCGAAATCTGTTTGTTGTTTAAACTTACTCATATGTATACATTGTATTTATTACATACTTTTTTTAATTTTGGTGATACAAAATCTAATTAGGTATAACCACGGTATATATACTTACCGTTGTTGTAACATAAGTTATACCTAATTATGAATATTAACTCGAGTTTGACAAATATTATACGCGATATATTTCGTACTAGAAACTGACGAATAGCTATTATGAATTTTCCTCCGAAATTGTATTAGGGATCGACTATATCAAACACCAGGCACTGCGTCCGAGATGCATCAAAAATAATTAGGAATAATATTTAACATATGTATTCCACATTAAATATTTCCAATTTTCGTCTATATTAACTGCATTTACAATAACTATAATTCTGCGATAATATTCTGTAAACAATAGGCAATTAATATTTGGTCGGTAAGACCAATAATTTTAATAGTATAAGCAATATTCTGTGAATATCAGGTCTGTAGTCTGTACTCTATATGATGTAAAAGTGTAATAAATAATAAATTAATATAGTATATAAGTTATAAACTCTACCATTGATTATATATTACTAAATAATAATATATAATCAATGATTCTACCTATAAAATATTATGAATAATAATAATAAAATCGTATAATTCACAATAAGGAGCATACATAGGCAACCGTCAATACAATCTATGTTATACATAATACAATCTACGGCCGTTTGCTACATTATTTCACACGTTTCAAGGATACGTCTAAAATGAATATATGACATCATATACTTTTTTAATTTTTTTAAAATTATTTAATAATATTATAATATACTAGTTGACATTTCGACTTGAAAAATTGGAAATATAATACAATTTAACTACACACTATGTCATATCAGTTATTACGAATATTAGCCCTCTAATATTATACTCATACGATATTAGTGTTATGGTTAATTTGTTTTAAATATTATTTCAAAACATCACAAGTCATTTTCCTGACCCGCATGTACAATAAGTAGCCTATACCTAGCTCCGTTTCAGGTATACCAGGCAATTAATTTAAGGCGCCACTTTGCGGGCGAGTTTCACGTGCTGAAAAGACCTATTTTTTTTTATCCATGTAGCGATTGATTGAATAATATAATACATTTGAAAAAGTACGAAAAGTACTGAATGAGGGGAGGGGTATTCTACTTTCTTCAAAAAAACTCAACTCTCCCGATCGTCCCCGTTCTTTGCCATAACGTTGGGGGCCCAATGGACACTGATACTAGAGCTTACAAAGCGATATTATTATTATATAGATATTTACTGGCCTCCGTTATTAGGTGTAGACAAATATCGGGTTTTCGAATTTCAAAATTCGTCTTAAATCTACGAGTCAATCTATGTACTTGAAATATGTATACCACGTTGATAGTACTCTCAGCTACCATTTGTGTGATTATCGATCACTTTCTATAAAAATCCAAGGATCAGCGACTCTTTTTGTGCGGTTTTTTTTAAGACCGCTGGAAAACGAAAAGTATTATGGGGCCCTCCCCCCGAGGGTACTCTACTTTCTTCAAAAACCCTCAAAATTTATTTTTGTTCCCAAATTTTGTTGACCGTTTTTAAGTTAGGTCTAAAAATTGTTTATTTTTATAATTTATTAATAAACATTAAATAGGTGCTATATGTCAATTTTTACTTAATACTTTATTGTTAATAAGAGCTTACCTACTACAGTGATTATTTAAAATTTTGAAACTATTATTATATTTATCATGTTTCCTTATATATTGTAATATTAATAAGTAATATTAACTATGATTTTAAAGTTTTAAATATGTTTTACCAATAAAAGAAGTCTGTTTATACATATTTATGAAGTTACATATTTTTAGGAGAAAAGAAGTAATTTTGTAAAAAGTAGGTTTCTGATGTCCAATGAGTCTTTTATGCATCATCAATTTTTAGGCCAGATGCATTTTATAATTTTTTTTTTACATTTTCTCATTATTTAACACATTAAAGTATAAAAATCACAAAAAAAATTTTTTGATTCATTATTTGGGCTGGAAAGGGATATTAATTTTCCAATTTATAATCATTTTCAGGTATTTTTGGTAATTATATAAATGTTACTATAATTTTAAGTTTATTTGTTATTTATAACAACTTTTCGTGATATTTCCCTTATACAAATTAGTTTTTTGATATGCTTTTAAAAACAACTTAAAATGAAAAAAATTTTTTCTATATATGAATTTACCATAAAAAAACCTATTAAAAAATTAATTTCTATATAGTTATGACTTATGAGACATGCTTAAAATTATTATTGCCGTTATATTGGTTTCCCAAGTGCCTTACCGCAATAAAAAATCTTTGTTATCATTAATAATTTTAATTGATTTTATTAAATTTATGTAAAATTCATATGTTACTATGGTTTGTAAATGTTCATTATTAAAATTTTAATTTTTATCAAAATATACGCTATGTTCGAGAACTACATAATTTAAAAACTTAAATGGCTCTGGAAATATATATATTTTTTAACTTTAACATAGACTATATGTTTCTAAGCTACCATTTATACATATAATGTAGGTACAAAAAATAAATAATAATAAAAAAACTAATTGAAATTAATTCAGCAGAGATGGGTATCTCAGGAAAAATACAATTCAGTAGATAAAGGGTGTTTAAATTGCCTACATATTTTGAAACCACTCGATGTGAAGTTTTCCTAAAATAAACGCTTGATATAATATGTATATAATAGGTAGTAATAAACAGGTGTAAGAGGAAATTTATGCGAAACTCATATATATATATAGGAAATACCACTCTTTCGTAAAATCGTAAAATAAAAAGCCTTAGAACACGAGGTGTTTTTTAAAATTTAACCCTTAATTTCCGACATCGCTTTGATGTTGAAAACGGTCTACCACAATATTGTATATTATACGGACATATGGCGTAAATCAAATTTGTATATTATATACATGGTTATGCGAGTCGGACAAAATTCGGTCAATTTTCCGGTACCCTAGTCGCCACCGTGTCGATATTAAGTATCTACATGTAAATATAAAAGATATGCTATACCCTGTTTGACGTCAACGTATCGTAATTAATCGAAAGTATAGGTACTCTACAATATTATACTCAAAATTGTTATTCAGTCGAAAACGGATTTTCAAATTTTCAAATTTTTTGTAAAGTTTTTCTATAAGAAATATTAAATTTTATTATAAAATACGTTAAATAAAAATCAAGGCAAATGCTGCATTTTCGGAATTTTTTGATAAATCAATTAAGAGCGTATGATATTGCATGTGTAAATTATGAAAAGTGATTTCTTGCATCTACCCACAATAGAACCACTGATCACATATAGGTAGATATACAATTAAATATTTATTAAAAGTTTTTGAAATTAAGAGAAGTATCTATATTATAGTTATATAATAAAAATGTTGTTGAATAATATATATTAACTAAGCACACAATTTATTTCAAAAAATAATGATAATAATATAGAAGTAAATATAATAAAATTATTCAAACATAGAAATCATTATTAGGTTATCCTATACAATTAATATTCTATATAATATTCATATTAAATAAAAGTGTTTATTTTGTTCTTTTTAAATTGGATTGACTCAATTATTTACATTTTAAATGGTCCCAGTATTACAAGAAAATATATTTCAAAAATGACTTTACAAAAAAATAGCCTTAAATATGGCCCTATATATTATACATTTTTTCAAATTTAATAAAATTGATACAAAACTTGGAACCAAAAATTATTGGCCGGATATATGCTAAACAAATACCATATACCAGGTTTATGTTTTAAAAACCTTGTAATTGAATTTACGGTGATTCGACGGGGTTCAGTTTAGACTACTTAAAGTGCACGTATGACTTGTGTTGGAATGAAATACGAAAAATAAACCTTGACGACGTATGCGCTCTTAGAAAATACGATTTGACTGTTGATGGTTGTCGAAATTGTTTTTGAAGTTGACGCTTTGAAAACGTTTCATTTAACACGATTTAAAATACAACTTTGAATAAAATCATAATACACTTAAGAGGTCGTCGTACTCACGATTAGGTGGTACGAGGTTCTGTATAGGAAATATTAAAGATGTTTTAGAAAAATAAATATTCAAAAATTCAAAAATATTTAAATATATTTTTAAAGTAACTTAAAAATAGTATTGTGTTGATATAATTTATTATTATCGTGTAATTACGATATTTGTTTAAAAAAAAACATGTTTACTCATTTTTAATTTTTATTAACTTGAGAATATCGTAGTAATTTGATATAAAAATAAATTATAGAGAACAAAATTATCTAACGCCCTACGTAGTCACTTTTGACATTGTATTGTTACACGTTTTAGTAGTTGTGAGAAAGTCACTTTTTTAGGTTTTTCTAAAATAATTATAAATCTTGAAAAAAAAATGAATATAACAACAAAAAAAGTTTTGTAAAGCATTACATTATTACATATTAGATAATGTTATTAGCTATAATTTGTTTATTATTTTGTATTTCTAACGTATTTGTGAGATGGTAAATATGAAAAATTATAAAATATAAAATGATAAATAAATAATAGATAGCTATATAATATGTTATATATTATCTAAAATATATTTAAACATTAAAATTTTCATTTTTATTTATAAATTATTACTTATTAGTTACTACTATTACAAATAATAAAATTCAATCGCATGAATAGCACACACACTTCTACATGAACATTAATATTTATTGATGTATTATTATTATATAACCAATGAAAATTGTAAATATTGACATTGGTAACCATGACAACGAACTGGAAAGCCAGACGGACGGATGTTTTTCAGCTTGTCAGATTTTCCTATTTCTATAATATTTTACCTCCCTATTGTAACTATTTTTAACAACACTGAACCAAATATACCTATCTGTTATTTCAATAAAAATATAGATTAATTTGATAATGTGGTTGTTAATATACGTCCAATAAAATGTTTGTTGATTTAGAAATAAAATATTTGTTAATTTAACAGTAAAATAACAAAACGTATTATTGATTTAACAATATATTTTATCAATGTCTTGGGTAAAATTTTCCAGTTCATTTCTTTCTTTCTCCTTCGTAGAACAAACGCTCATTTGTTAATCAAAATAGTCAATTTAAACAGAATATTTTTTCAATTTAATAATATATTTTATTGTAGTAATAAAATCTGTATTAATTTTAAAAATTATTTTCATTAAATTATAACTTACATATTTTGTGAAATTTACAAAATTAATTTGTTATTGTAAACACATTTTTTATTAATTGAACAATATATACATTAAAATAATAAAAATTGTATTATTTCAACAAATATTCGTTTATTAAAATTTGATTATTGCATATTATTAATTCTACCAATGATATTTGGTTCAATGAAATGTACAATAATATTGTTGAATTGACAATTTCTCTATAGTAACTATGACAATGAATCTATTGGACAAACGGACGGACACAACTGGGATATAAGATGTCTAAACTTATGTTTCCTGGCCTAAAAGAATTATACTCGTATTCTAAAAAATACTAGAAATTGATCAATAAATATAAAAATGATGTAGTTTATCTCCATTATTTGGTTGGTAAATTTTAAATTAAAATAGTTTGCCATATTTATTTTTTGGAGTAAGTATACATTTTTATATTAAGTTTTTCCGGATGTAAAAACAAAGCCAACAAATGTATTTTGTTGTTTAATTTAATTCTTACCAGTAATATTTTATCACACACATCCCCTCTCACCATTTCTATTGTTTTCTTTCTTATTTATCTCCTCCTCAATGATTATCGATTAAGCAGCATAAATATAATGTAAATTCAGCCAACCGTTCTATTTTTTGATTTCCTCGTATCACCGCATATTATTGTTATCGTCTCTCTCACACACGAGCACTTTTGTGTTTTGCGAATTAATTTTCATGTTTACGTGATTATTCATCTTTATTCTTCCATTTTTTCCAAAATCGTCACCAAATCTTCTTGATTTTCTTATAATTTACATATATGTATATGTATATATATAGAAAATATTTTATTTATTCGTTATTTTTCATATTTTTGAAGTTCATTTTTGTCTCACGGACCTCAACATTATTATAAGTATAACATTAAACGTGTTAAAAACGATTAAAATATTCAATGTATGTAATTTTTTTAATGCATTAAGTATACTGTATCCTGCGAAGAAGTTATAATAGTATGTCGGGTGATTGCGCATTATCATAATATTAACTAGATGGCATATGAACGGTCAAATAATTGTATTTAGTTTCATATAAATTAATCAAAAAGAAATTACATAAATCATGAACAATAATAATATAAATTTTGATCGATCCTGTTGTTTTTTATGGATTACACTAACACATAATATATTAGCTATTAAATTAATAGAGGTTATACATATTTATAGTTTTCATACGAAAATTCCTAAAAACTATTTAAAATTCTATAATAAATGCATTTTTGTGTACCTATATTATAGCTGATCTTGATCATTTATAGGATATTATTAAGTAGGTGCGTATTATGTACGTATCTACTGAATTATTATGATTTGATTAAAAATTGATTATTTTTATGGTTCTTTAACAGGACATATATAGGTACACCGTATAAAAAATATTCCTTTTCGATTTTATGTTTACATACTTAATTTTACGTATTTGTCATAAAATTATTTTATTAGAGTAATGTTAGATTAGTTCAAGAAGTTTAACCGACTTTATAAAATAATAAAAAATATATATATAGTTTTTATGGTTTTAGTTTTAACTGTATACCTATATTATATTATTTGTAATTTTATACTTTTATGCAAATTTAAAAAATAAATATATATATATATAATATAGGTACAATTAAAACTAAATTCGTAAAAAATAATTTTTAATGTCTTAATCACATTAATAAGACCTATAACTACATATTATTATAATATAGAAGCAATAGTGTAATATTAAAAAATGTTAAATGTCCATTTTTAAGATACTTGAGCTCGGTTGTATAAAAATCAATCTGTAAATTTACTACCAACTGTGTAGCTTATTCATTCGGTAAGTTCTGTAAAACTTGAAAGGTGTTGCATAAAATCAAATTGTATTATAAGGTTAATGATAATACCAAAAAACGTGTACTACATTTCATTTGATTACTAAATATTAGTACCTACTTAGTATGAATAGTTGGTAATAATAACTTTATCCCGTATTAATCTTTTAATCGATCTGTAAAAGTCACCAAACTAAAATTGGGCCTTTATACAGACTTGAAATTCATATAATTTATACCGAGCCTTTACACTAAGTGGTATTTATGCAACATCAAATTTTATTTAACGAACCATTAGTGCACTTGTTTTGAGTATACCTGTATGAACATTATTATTACAACCAAGCCTCAAAATAAAATAACATTTGTGACATTTCATTTTTCAAAATAAATTGTTTATATGCATTAAAAGCACCAAATACGTATGATTTTGTGGAGTAGGTACCTAAGTTATAGTTTAACTATAATAGACCGATGGTTTATATGGTATTAAGATAAGTTTGCTAGTGTTTTATGGTATTTACCATTCCGTAGCACCATAATATTCGTAATGTCAGCAGTAGATAACTTAAAAAAATTAGAAAAATGTATAATTTTCTGGAAACTGATTTATTTGTATATTTTCTGGAATTATAATTTTAGATAAACATCTAAATTATTCAATTTCTGACCAACATTATCGCTGGAGATACATTATTTTTTGTATGTACTATTTTACAATCTTTGCAATGTTTATATTTTAGTTATCTACAAATACTTTTAAATTGAGTTTAACTGTTTTATTCAAAATATATTTAAAAATTTTTCGTTATATAGACATAATAAGAAGATATACATTATAGGCTCTTAGATTATTCGATGCCTAAATAATATAGATATTGAAATAATCATCAATAATTAATAAATGTGGTTACGAAAAATAGGATTTTCTGAATTATTTTTGAATAGTCATAAAGTTGTCAAAAGTTTCAGATCAGTGGCAACCCTGCGAATCAATATTTTAAATATTGAATAATGTATTATACTTTATAAATACTTATACATTATATTAATAATATTTTTTTTCAATATAATATATATATATAGTTTAATTTTCACCAAGTCACTGTACAAATATAAGTTATGACTTATGATTTATTTATTCATGATTTTCACAATTTCATTTATGTTACTTGTAGGAATTATCTCAACTACATCTTAATTTATTTTGAATTTCGTCCAAGACTGTACTAGGTATCTTTTACTTATTATTTACCAAATTACTTCGATTACAAAAATTATTTGTAGAGTATATTAAGTTCGTTTTCGTGATAAAATTTCATTATTTATAGCTATACATCATGCAAGACAGTATAGTTGCCTATCTATCACCAGCTAATATAAAATATTGTAAACTAGTACTTGTAAACTTATAGCAACATTTTTGTGTCAACTTATATTATACTTACCGAATAAAAGTCAACTCGTAAAATTGTATCCATAAAATAATTTCATTATAACTTCAAAGTTCAAACATATGAACATGGTAAGCGTCAAGTCACAAAGTGAAAACATTTCTTATAATATAAAATATATACACACACACACACACACACATATATATATATATATATATATATATATGTAATCAAAAACTTGGAAAATGTATGACCATTCAAATGTACCTAATAAATATTTAATAGTTAATACTTATTTGTACTATGATTTTAAAGTTGTGTAAAGTTCATATAGTAAAAATAATAAGCCGATCAGTAGAGAAGTATTTCGCACATTAGGTAGGATAATGATGATTACGGATATATTGAATTTGAAAGAAATGATAATTTCTTTCTAAAAAATGATTCTAAGCGAAGCTTCGGTGAATATACTAATTACTGTAGATTATACTACTAATAATATATAATAATATAATAGTATTATTAAATATAATGAACAAAAACAATTGAAAAAAGTGCAAAAAGTTATTTAGAACTATCTGGATTCGAACCGAGAATATGAAAACAAGCATAAAAACGTTGGCTGTCATTAGACCACGTATAAAATGTCGAAAAAATTTAATGGGTATTCAGTAAAAATTGAAATGGCTATTAAAAAGTATTGTTAGAACTGACTTTTTAAATTATTTGTATGTAGCTACAATAGCTTACTTTTAACACTATGTATTGCATTTTCAGGTCTTAAAAACTAAAATTAAGCTTATTATAAATTAAATGTCTCAAATTTGCATATTGCTATAAATAGCTTAAAAAGGGCATTTTTAAAGCATTGAAAAATGTGTTTGTATTAATATTTTACGTATATACGGTTGTGGTCAAAATAGCATGCCACTAGCATCAATTTTATTTTCGGAGTTATGAAGAATTTTTTGATCGATTTTTCTTACGAGTTTATCAAAAATAAATTTAAAAAAAAATCCAAAAATGACTTCTCTAAAGTACCAACTACATGTAATTTTCTACCAGTAAATGTTGATATTTGTAATAATCGGAGCACTTCTTCTCATACAATTTTTGATTAAAATCATAAAAATAAAAAAATAAAAAACACATCATCATAAAACCAATACATTTCTCGCTTCGCTCAGAATCTAAAATAATAAACAAAGTGGATTTAATGATATATTGTTATTGTTTGAGAAAATGAATACTTTTAAACCGAACTATATCATTATAAAATCTGGTCTTGTAATAGTCTCGGTATAATTAGTATAGTGTGCAATCCAGTAAGTAGTAATAGAATTTTAAAGAGTAGATAAATACTATTTTTTTCCTTGGGCTTTTCAAATTATATAGTCCACTTTTATACGTATAAATTAATTTACCAACTAAGGCCAAAACATATATTTTATTTTTTTTAATTAACCAAATATGATTCTGATAAATTCTGTTTAAACCAAATTGCCTATAACTGACTAATAACTCTCCTTTTTTAAAACTCTAAAGCCACTATAATTAACAATAAATTATTAACATTTTTTTTGTATTTTATGGTTTATAGGTACTTATGTTTATAAATTTTAAATTTTTTTGATTATTTATTCTTATTCCTAAAACTAATTATTATAATGTAGTTGATATAATTGTATCATTATTGAACATAACATCACTCTCAGTATTAATTATGTACACCTAATACTTATATATACAATTCGATCATGATCTCTAAATATTCGTAATATGTAGTTTAATCAGATGATAAATCTATTGGTCTTTTTTTTTGTAAATTATGTGTAAAATATTCCAGATAAAATCCATTATAACTTTCATATTTTACGCTAATAGGAAATAAACATCAATTATTATCAACGTTCAAAATAAAAGGCCGATATTAATTATTTTGTAGTTATACATAAATACTGCAGAAATGTATAAAAAATTTAACAATCCAGCCTATAAATTATAAAAAAAATTATATTCAATAACATATATTTTTGATATGTTTACTTTCCATGTTCTAAATTATATTCCTGAATTTTTTCTAGCAAATTAAAAAGATATTTGAATGTAATAAATATCAATTTTATTAATTTTACTTGACACATATATAAATAAAATATACACGTATATTATTATTATTATTATTATTATTAATTTTTATTTATTATGTATATAATATAATATATTAGAATATATAATCGTATAAATGAACAATACTTTTAAAGTTATAATGTTTCTGTTTAGGGTAAGTTTATTTTTGATTTGGCTATTATCAGTTGCATTCAATATATTAATGGATGCCATTTTCCTTAAATTTTCTTCGATGAGAGGGGATGGTAAGGAAAATAAGATGAAAATAAAGTAAAGTTTAACTTTTCTCACATACATTTTTGCATTTTTCTTATCTAAAATGCCAATCAATTTGTTATGTAATATATCGTCAGATAGGGAAAGGATGTAATATACCTACCTAAGAATATTTGTTTTACTAAAAATGATATATTAATTACACATGTATTCAAATAACACAAAATATCAATGATAACATTTATAATGTTTTGTGGTAATAAAAAGTTAGACATTAAATTCAGTGTCGTAATTATTGATGGTTATAAAAAAAAGTCCCCTTTATAAGGACAAAAATGAACTATTAATTATTAGTGATGTTGGTATACATAATAAACGGTAAATTCATAAAATTGAAAAGCCTGTAACTTCAAAACTAAGCTAGTACAATCAACAAATTTTGATTTATTTTCTTTTTCAACCATTTAAACAAATACAACAAATTCAATAAGTGTAAAAAAGTTGAAAATTTAAGGGGTATAATGTCCTACATTATATGTGAACCTATATTTAAGATTTATATTTTTCATTTAATTTTCCTTTTTTAATTTTCCTAGTATTTTCTTAAGTATAATAAAAAAAACTACCGAAAGTAACGGAAAATGGTTTTGAATTTAAAAATAATACATATTATGTTACCAATTTTTGTTCAAAATCGTTTTTCGCACACTACGCACTAATAGTATATACTGTCCATTTTCAACTGCTAGCAAATATATAATATCTGAACCTCTTTTTTAGAATATTTTATTGT
Organism: Pemphigus obesinymphae; assembly: GCA_025469235.1. NCBI lineage: Eukaryota > Metazoa > Arthropoda > Insecta > Hemiptera > Aphididae > Pemphigus > Pemphigus obesinymphae. The sequence continues at coordinate 3,644 of JAIPRL010006051.1, read as the reverse complement.
ATACCATAAACATACTAAGTAGGTAATTTAACGATAACTTTTTACTTTGGTAATCTTGGTAAAAGTATATAATATGCTAACTCCGAATAGACGGTTTTTCGTGGAAATGACTTGACTTGCTTTGTGTGGGGAGGGGGTGGAAGTAATCTGTCTCAAGCTTGTGCTTCTACCAGAGAGTTGGATGTATCAAGAGTTATGAGGTGGTGAGGGGATGAATTTTATGGTTTTAGATTATTTAGAAGTTGAGAGGACGGTTTCTTTTGTGGCCGTTGAGTAGGCCGGGGCGGGTTAAGATAGACGCGATGTGTGGAAAGCAGGCCGAAGAAATCGACTGTTTGAGTTTGGTAGAGGTGGCATTGGTGTAGTCGAGAATGGACGGGATGTTGGTGGATTTCCTGATGGTGTGGTTGCTAACGTAGAATGGGAGGCCGGTGATTTCGCGGAGAGTATTATTTTAGACGGCTTCTATGCGGGACCAGTTGGTGTTTGAAATATTGGAAGCCCATGCGGGGGAGGCGTATGTTAGAATGGGGCGCATGTAGGCTTTGAAAATGTAAAGTTTGGTTCTGACGGAGAGATGGCTTTTTCTGTTTATCATAGGAAAGAGTAGGTGGCCTGCTGCTTTAGTTTTATTTACGACGGACTTGGTGTGGGCTGAGAAATTTAGATTCCTGTCAATGATAACTCCCAGGTATTTAATCGAGTAGGACCAGCTAAACGGGGTGTTGAGGATTTTTGGTTTTGGAGTGTTTAGGATACTTTTGTTAGAGAAGAAGATGGCTGATATTTTTGAGGGATTTATAGAAATTCTCCACTGTTTGAACCAGGGTTGGATGGGATTGATTTGTTTTTGGAGGTGTGAAGCTGCCACGGAGTGATATTTGCTGGTGGCGTAGAGAAGGGTGTCGTCGGCGAACAGTGCGACTTTAGCTTTGGGGTGGACAGGGAGGTCGTTTACGTACAGTGAGAACAGATGGGGGGAGAGGCAGGAGCCTTGGGGGACCCCCGCGAAGATGTTCCTGTGAGAGGAGAAGTTATTGTCAACTTTGACGGCGAATTTCCTGGTCTGGAGAAAGGATTTGATTATGTTGACTAGCTGGGTGGGGATACCTATGGAAATTAACTTGAAGATGAGCCCGGGGTGCCAGACTTTGTCGAAGGCCTTTTGGACGTCGAGAAGGACAGCTGCTGTTTTCCTAGTAAGGTTTTTGGCTGAAATTATTTCGCCGAGGACGTTTACTAGTTGGAGGGTAGTGCTGTGGTGGTACCTAAAGCCGAACTGTTCGGGGTGGATGAGGGGAGTGGAATAAGTTTGAAGCCTGGTGAGGAGGAGGCGTTCATAGACCTTGCTGAGAGTGTTGAGAAGGGAGATAAGGCGGTGGTTAGAGGGAGATTTTGGGTCTTTTCCCGGTTTTGGGATCATGACGACGGTGGCGATATTCCAGGGACTCGGGAAGTATTCGAGACGGGCGCATCCGTTGAGGATGCGGTAAATATGAAGAATGAAGGGGTTGTTAAGGCGTTTGAGGGCAGAATTTGAGATGAGGTCGGGGCCGGGAGCACTACGCTTTTGGAGATCTCGGATGGTGTCCTGGACTTCACCGGGGGTGAAGAAGATATTTTTTGGGTGGGAGGTGGAGGAGTTGTGGTTTCGGAGTGATTTTCGAATAACGGAGTTGTAGGGAAGGGAGTAGTTGGGGGTGGAGAATTGATCCTCCATGGTGTCGGCGAATAGTTCGGCCTTACCAATGGGATCGTAGATAAGGGAGTCGTCGTTTGATTTTAGGGGGTTTACAGGTGGGGGTTTTCGGAGGAGGCCTCTATTGATTCGATAGAAGGTGGAGCGGCCGGTGGGGTCGGAGTTGAGGGAACCGAGAAGGTTGAACCATTCGTTTTCTCAATGGGAGGAGAGAAGATTTCGGACTAGAAGAGTTTGGGCGTTAAGGCGAGTCTTAATGAGGGGGTCTCGGGTTCTTTGCCACTTAGAACGGAGACGCCTTTCACGAGAAATTTCGCGGAGGATGTTTTGGGGGAGATCCTATTTGGGGTTCTGAGTGGTAAAGACTGAGGTGCAGTCAGAAATAGTGGAGGAGATGGTGTCGGTTAGTTTAGAAATTTCTGAATCAATGAGTAGGGTAGAAGAGGTGTTTGGGGGTTAGCAAGACGGGCGGACGGAGAAGTTTTGGCAGCGGGAGTGTTAACCATTTTGGCTTTCGCCAAAGGAGGACTAGCGGTAGAAGACTGATCTGAACCGTCGGATTTAGGCGGGGAGCGGTGTTTGGCGCCTCCACGGTGACCCCTGCTCATGATTGGCTGGGGAATTACGTGGGAGCGGGGAAGAGTGGGGGGAGCGAGGTTGGAACGTCGAGCGAGTCCGACCGAGTGGCACTCGCAACGACGGGCGCGGTATTCTCACGATCGGCCAGGGGCCGGCTGTACAAAACGTAGACACTGGAGTTGACGATGCTGGGCAGCGACGCAATCCTGAAGACGAACGCAGTCGTGTTGGTAGCCGCGAGCTATACTCTACGGCTACGCACGATACGTAGAAAGTGGCAGCTGGGCTCTTGACGACAGCGTGCGTGACTTTACGATGAAAATCGCTACAGTAACGCACGTGTGAACTGAACGGCAGCTGAAGACGGAATTCTTCATTTAGGAGAAGGACGTCAATTTTATGATCTTGGACGAAATGGATGAGTTCAGGGCGTCTCCGAGCGACGCATCTATCCGAGCGACGGGTATCTTCGCAGTTTGCACATTTAGGATCGGTTTCCCTAAGCTTAGCGCAGTCTTTGGCCAGGTGGGGGCCCGCACATTTCACGCACCTTGGTGTGTACCCGCAGTGGAAGCTTGAGTGCCCGAAGCGTTGGCATGCAAAACACTGGGCGGGTTTGTTTGAGCGGTAGTATTCGATCTTGACCGAAATAAAGAAACAGGGACCTTTCGTTGAAAATTTGTTCGTTGGGTTGGATATGGACAGGTATATATATCTATATAGGTTGGCAGTGGCGTACTCAGGATTTTTCAGTGGTGGGGGGGGGGCTTGAAAATAAATTAGTAATCTGCAGTAGACACATGATTAGGCATGAAAGAATAAAGTAGGTGTTATTTGAGTGTTATAATAAAATAGGTACTGTTAAAAATATATACCTATTATAATGTATATATAATATAATAAATATATAGTGGCGTATTTATGGAGAGGGGGTCCAGGGGTACTGAAAATGCATGTAAATATCATTATATTAATGATTGGTTTTCAATATATTTAGACCCACCCACCCGAAAAAAAAGTTGAAAATACATCACTGTATATATATGTAATATCTTCTTCTTCTCCTTCGCCTTCACTCACAACTATTTGGGGTCGGCCACCCTGGTCCTACACTTCCACTTAACTCTATCTCCCGCATCTTCTTCACTTACTCCCACCTTCCTCATATCACTCGCCATTACATCCCCCCATCTCTTTTTCGCTCTTCCCCTACCCCTTTTACCAATAACATGCATTTCCCTTACTAATCTTACTGCCTCAGTCTCATCCCTCCTTAATACATGCCCGAGCCATCTTAATCTATTCTCTCTCATTTTGTCTACTATCGAAGTTACCCCTATACTACCTCTGATATACTCATTCCTTA
>JAIPRL010006050.1:0-29164 GCA_025469235.1 Pemphigus obesinymphae | reverse complement strand
TAAATACGTTTTACAAAAACTGAAAATGACAAAATAATAAAATTTATGTTTTATACTCATATTTTAAGCGTCTATCTTGCATTTCACTAAACAGGTCTTCCAAGTTGTTTTATTTAAATTTTCTGTTAATATGAAAATGTGCACACGGCACGAACAAAATGTATTCAAAACTTATTCCGTATTGTTTCGCAGTCCACATGCATGTCGGGCGATTATTCATATCGCTCCGGCGGCCGTATTATTACCAAGTTCCCCCTCCTATGTTTTTGTGTTTGTTCATATAGTTATGACGGGCGGTTGTCAACGTCGCCCCAGCGCCGAGCGCTGTTCGATACTCGATAACCACTCAGATAAATAATAATAGGTACCTATTTCAACTGAGCTATTATCACTCGTAGTGTTTTCATAACAATGGAAAACAATTTTTACTTTCGATAATAATGTTTTGAAAATGCATTACAATGTAATTATAAATAATTGTTAGTATTTAAATCAATTTCTAATTTGTTAATAAGTAATTTGTTACAATTTTAGAGGAGGGGCGATCGCCCCGTCGCGTCACCCCTACATTAAAGCCGCCACTATTAAAATGAAAACCATTGATTGGATAAATATATTTTATTTTATGTGTAATTTCATATATTTATACAATGCACAAGAATAGTGACACAACCAATAATATTGTATTAATAAAATAAAAATATAGTGTAGAAAAAAAGGCGAATTCGGTAAATATTGAATTTTAAATATTATAAAAATAAAACATTATTTTGGGAATCTAATTCTAACAAAACATTGTAAAAGTTTTCATATTTTAAACGATGTATAGTTTATATCTCAATGTTTTTGTAGACTTAGTAAAATTTGAATTGTGAAAATACTATTTCGCTACCAATATTTGTTAGTATATCTAATGTCCTCTTGAACATTCACACTATTAAAAAAGGTTACTCATTATTCACACAGTGGTACCATAATTTTTAGGGTTGTATATAGATTGGATCGACAATTTATAAATTTAATCCAACAATATAAATACGTTATTATATACGTTATAATACGAGTAGCTACTAAAAATATTATATTTTTAACCGTGCGTATGAGTTTTTAAAGGGTTGTATATATATAAGAAATTTTAAAGAAATTATAAAAAAAATAAAAATCCAATAAAGTAAAAATATTTAAATAAATATTTTAAATCATTTACAAAAGTCTTGTGTCAATATAATTTTTAGTGTCATGTTATCATGATTTTTGTTTAAAAAAACATGTTTACGCATTTTAAATACTTAACAAATTGAAAAAATTCTAGAAAGATGAAATACAAAAGAAATTATAAAGAATTATATAGCGATGTATATATAAATAATTAATATTATAATAATTATAATTATTATACAAGTTCGTTATTTATTTATAGATTTAAAAACCTATCGATGGATGCATAAAAATTTTTAAGTATACTTACTTTTTAACCTCTATGGTATTATAGACTATATCAATAATTATTAATACCTTTCCAATTAACTTCTATGCAGGGTGTAAAAACGGGTTCATTTTTTTCGGGTTTCGGGTATCGGGTCCGAAAACGGTTTTGAGTTTTTCCGGGTTTCGGGTAATGGGTTCAAAAACCGTTTCGAGTTTTTCTGGGTTTCGAGTAACGGGTCCGAAAACGGTTTGGAGATTTTTCGGGTTTCGGGTAACGGGTTCGAACCCGGTTACGATTTTTTTGTGTTTTGGTTATCAGATTCATGATTTAACTTGTCTTTTCAAAATATGAAGTATGAAGTAAAATTAAGTAATTAATTTTTATAAGACTGTAACAGGTTTCACACGTCACAAGTACATAATTAATTCAATTCAAATTGTGAAAAATACCACCGAAGTTCGAAAATTTGAAATACATTTAAATTTAAGCACTGTGAATTATTATGGAAATACGCATACCAAAATATAGTAGGTACCTACTTAGTAAATCTGAAGTCTGTCGGATTTTCATTATCGGGTTTTTAATATTTTTATAAAACACTGGAAGTTGGAACCGAACCGACCGAACACTTCACCACGGTTCACACAGGTACCAAAATTTCAGCCTCAAACAAAAAACATTTTGTTTTGCCTATAACTCTTTAGTCTATATTAAAATATGTATAATATGTAAATTGTCGCTTGCAAAACCTAAAATATATTATTTTACCAAAAATGTAAAAGAATATAAAAATTCACGTGAATGATCAATGAACGCCGGAAAAATATTATGTGTATAAACTATAAACTATAAAACTATATAGACATAAAATTACGAACTATGAAGCGAACTACGACAACGACTTACTACGATTTACTCCCTACTTATTATAATTTTAATTTGTTCACAAAAATTAATACGTATGTACATTTTTTAATTTATTGTGTTTTAAGAAATGAATATTTTAAATTTGTTATTAAAGTCAATGAATATAATTACATATATCATAATAAACCTAAGCTTTTCTATTCGTGTTTAAAATCAGTCAAATTGTATTCGGGTTAAGCCCGTTTTGATTATTTGCAGGCTTGGATTTCGGTCCAAAACCGTTTTCGTTATTTTACTGAATATCGGGTTTCGGATCAAACCCGGTAAAGATTTTTTCCGGATTTTGTGTTTCGGGTTTAAACCCGATTTCAAGTTTTTTCGGGTTTCGGGTTTCGTGTTAGAAAACTGTTTCAAGATTTGCCGGGTTTCATATTTCGGTTCAAACCCGGTTTCAAGTTTTTCCGGGTTTTGGGTTTCGTGTCCAAAACCGGATTTGAGTTTTTTCGCGTTTCGGGTAACGGGTTGTAGCCCATTTTCCAAATTTTCTGGATTACCCGGTTTTCAAAACCGGTTTATAACCCGTTTTGACTCCCGCTTCTTTGTAACATTACATATTATATCCACATAAACCTCAGCAGGGCGAAATTATAGACATCTTGCAATACGTTATATTTTCCGCCTGTATCTGTTAGATAGTACATAGTATCCCAATGTGTCGTCATATTTGATATCATAAATATACATCGCATAGAATACTACATCATCATTGTGCATACAAGAGAACTAGTCTCGTATCTCGTATCTCGTATCGTACAAAACTATTACAGGAAGATTCGCGAATGCGAGTGGACTTAAGAATAACAAAATAAAAATTAAAAATGTTTTACCTCTGTTCTATTCAGGATCTAAATTCTAAAACAATAACTTATAAATTAAATCATAACTTAGGTAATAATTATGTTATTTATTTTAAATTCAGTAATTTTTATTATTAAAGGAAAGAACCTTGAAATAGCGTTTAGTAGAAATTAATCGGTTATAAATACCTGGAAATATTAAAAAAAATTTAGACACATTTTAAGACCATATTTTTAAAATTTATAAGCGAAAATATCTAGCCCGTATCACTGGATTCTGCAATTCAGTGAGATCTATCAAAAAAGAAATTACACAATTTTTGACCCAACAAACCTTTGAGGATTTATAGATTATATTGTAAATAAGTATATATTTATTTGTTCCGCCCGAAGGATCATCGTCCAGTAGAAAATAATTAAAAAATCGACTTGTGCTTTTAAAAATATAAATTTAGATAACTAAAAACATTATACTATTATTTATATTCTATTGACTGGATTATGCAGGTAGCTTTATTTTTTGGAGAAATATATATTATGAGAATGCAATACATTTCGTGCGTCCTAAAAATAAAACACATTTTTTATCTACATGTACTTTTACATTGAATATTTATTATTAAAAAAATATATATAATTATATAATGTAAATTGTACATAATACCTGTAATACTATGTATATATAAATATATAAATAATATATATATATGTAAGTGATAACAATCAAGATTATTTAAATTTAAAACTTAGAAACAAAAACAGTATAATGAACGATATCGATTTTTTTTTTATATTAATACCACGTTAGAACCCCGTGTGAGAAACGTGAACAAACACGGACGTGGTAAACGCATATTATACCATAAAATGTTCGTTTATATGCTCCTGGTATTCGCGGACGCCAAACATGCGCACAGTCGTACAGGTGTACGGACCAGCGGCGACACAGGTGAGCGGTTGGAACGGATGAAGTCCTGGTACCGAGCGCCCGTTAAACGTGCAAACAGGTGAAAAAAAATCAAGAAGAAAAGAAAAAAAAAATTAAATAAATATCATAAAAAAAAACTTTACTTTTACTTACTAAATCAAAAACTAAATAAAAATAAAGTAAATAAAGTGAAATAAATAAGTAGTGAATAAAAAAATATTCCATTTCCCGGTAAAGTGACTATATCAACAATGTGCCTCGTAACTATTTTATACAAAATATTAAATAAAATAAAACTAATATATAAATATATATATATATATGTATAATATTTATGTATAATATTTATATATCTAAAATATAGGTATCTTTATATACCTATATAGATAATTAAATCAACAATGACCTTCATAACTGCGGATGGGCGGACAGACGGACAGATGGACAGCATATTACAAACCTAATAAGGCTTGAGGAAAACAAAGTAAAGTAATATAATATAAGATATAGAGTAAAAGTAAAAGTAAAGGAAAAATGAATAATTACACGATTAATAAAATAAATACATATTATAAGAGGACGCCACACATCAGATTTCGAGGTGGTTTTGTGTAGGAAGTTGTGCAAGTTGTGTGTTAACGTCTTATAATCTACGTGTATAATAATTATTTTAAATTATATTAAATCTGCATTTTAAAAAATAAAAATAAAAATGTATGTTTGTTTACATAATAGGTATAAAAATAATATTAAATATAATTATATCGATTGTCATAGATTCAATATTACAATGGCGGCTCCGAGGGCTTTGAAAGTACGTACATTGCGCCAGCCCCCCATTCGGAAATATTAATTTTTTTTTTCACCATTAATAAGCACGTAATTTGCTTGAATTTGTACGATTAAAATTAGAATTTGTGCGGTAATAGTTTTTCCAGTATATCCAATTATGTATGGGCGGGGCCGTTGCGCCAGCCCCGCCCAATCGAAATATTCATATATTTGAATTTTTTTTTACGCCAATAATTAGCACGATTAACATTAAATTTTGCACGGTATTAGTTTTTCAAGTATATTGAAAAATGTACAAATTTATGACATTTTTTTAGCGCTATTAATTATCACATAACATGGTTATATAATTAAAATTTCCACGATACTGATTTTACTGCTAAATCAATTTTTCCATTCGTACATTACATTAGACCCGTACAGATCTAATACAATTTTAATTTTTTTTTATGTGCTGAAATTTAAGACCTCAGAACAGTTCGACTACAACCCAATATAGTTATTCCGATGGTTTTTATATTTTGAAAATTTCATATCTACTTCACCAGTATATTAATTTTCATTTGATTTCATTTAAAATTTGGACGATACTAATTTTACTACTATATAAAATGTATTCATAATATTACGCCTGGCTCATAGAAACAGTGCAGCTCTAATAAAATAAAATGTTTAAATGTATCTAAATTTAGCACGTGATTTATATGAATTTCAATCGATACTATTATTTTAAATCAATCTATTATTACATATATTAATTATATACAAGTTAGGTAATTAATATAAAAGTACATATTTCAGATAAACCACTCACAAGTATTTTTTTTAATTTTATTTTTTATTAATATAATTTTATTATTTTTTAATTTTTTTTATTTTATTCTCACAAGTCATTACGTTAATACAGAGCGTGCAATAGAAGGCAAATATACCTACTAAAACATGTGAAAGTTATTCCACTAATAATTCTTCGAATTGCATTGCTTTCGAGGATTTATATTTTAGAAAAATTTTAATTTAAGGATATAAGGTACAGTGTTTATCAAAATTAATTATATGATTTCTACTATCTATGTTTCATTGAAACTTTTATTTAACGAATTCTAATTATAAAATTGTATGATGATACAAAAAAAAAGTAAAAGATACGAAAGTAGTATACCATGTGAATTTATATTATACATAATTTAAAATTAGACACCTAGTTAATTAAGTTATACAATTTTTTTTGTATTTTTTAAAAGCTAGGGAATATAAATAAAAGAAGTGTCAAAATTGTACATATAATTTAAATTTCATTTTTTTTATTTTATTTGATTTCAACAGGTTTTGTTGAAAAACTGTATGAATTATATTTACTTTGAATTTTACCATTATATAGTTTCACTGTATTTATTAAATATTTAGTTATAAATTAAATGATAGTATTTAAAAAAATATTTTTAGCTTAGATCATATAAGTAATGTAAGTTTTAATATAAGGTAATTGAACGTATGTTTCACGGTTTCAAAAATAGCCTAAAAAGAAAAAATGCAAATATAACGATTTAAAAATAAATACATTAATTTTAAAAGTATTTTATAAGTGAACATAATATATCAGTTCAATTTTTATTATTAAGTAATATTAATATTTGTTTAAAAATATATAAAAACTGCTTCCACTCTATGTCTACAGCTCTTGATAAATTGGTGTTTAATTGTTTAGGAAAAAAACTAACCTATGCCTCCTCAAAAGGAAATAATTTAATTACCAAAGTATAAAGTAAAATAATTATGTTTTTAAAAATAATATTTATATAGTTTTGATATTTATATTACTTATATTTAATAATAATTAGAATTCATTAAATAATAGTTTCAATGAAACATAGATAGTAGAAATCATAAAATTTATCATGATAAACACAGTACCTAATATTCTTAAATTAAAATTTTTCTAAAAAATTGATTTAGCAGTAAAATTGGTATCGTGCAAATTTTAATTATATAACCATGTTATGTGCTAATTAATAGCGCTAAAAAAATTTCATAAATTTGTACATTTTTCGATATACTGGAAAAACTAATGCCGTGCAAATTCTAATTTTAATCGTGCAAATTCATGCAAATTACGTCTTAATTTATGGTAAAAAAAAAATTAATATTTCCGAATGGGCGGGGCTGGCGCAATGTACGTCAGTAAATATAAGTTAACTTATTCCGCATTGTTCCTCAGTCCACATGTATGTCGGGCGATTATTCGTATCGCTCCGTCGATATCAACGTCCATTTCAACCTAATAATGTATGTATTACCTACATATATTTTTAAACTCCGATTACCTCATAGTGTTTTCATAACAATGGAAAACAATTTTTACTTTTGATAGTAAATCAAATTAAAAAAATTCATTAAAATGTAAATATAAATAATTGTTCATTATTACACTGTTTTATTTTATTGATGTAGTAATTGTTTTTGACATTGTTAAGAATATTGTTTAAATTATTTCTATACTTTTTAAAATTTTCTTTTAGGGATAAATCGTATGGTTTTTTTCTAGAAGAGTTTCTTTTTTCTTTTGTCTTATGTCATCCATGGTTTTATAGATACTTTGTATTTAAATGTTATTTTACTAGTAGATTGTTGAATTGAACATTTTATATTGTAGTACACAATTCTATTTTTTCGTTATTAGACATAGAAGAATATATATCCTTCCAGTTCTGATTTTTTATTGAAGATTTAAACTTATTTGCGTTAAAAAATTTATAAAATTTGGGTTTACAATCATTATATTTTACTATTTTATTAGTATAATTCTTATTTATTTCCATAACGATAGGATGGATAATGATTTATGATTGTTGATTCTAGTAAAATTGCGTTTTCGATGTTGCATTTATTTGTTTTTTTTTTTTTACAAATATATGATCAATGCATTCTTCGTCATCCCAAACACGTGTGGGGGAATTTATATAAGAGATAAAACCCAAATGGGCCATAAAAACTATTATAATTATTAGTTAAATCAGGAGCACTTAATATATCAATATTTATATCACCACAAAATATTATAGTTATGTCTTTGGATTCATGTATTATTTTAATTAAAAGTTCTCGTAATTGTTTTAAAAATAGAACAATGTTACCATTAGGAGATCTGTACATAGATATTGTATAATAATTTGAAATATTAAAAGATACTGTTATGACTAGACAATTAGCAAAAGTATTCTGCAAAAGTAATTCTATTAATAAGATGTTGTACTCAATAAAAGTTAAACTTGCAAGGTGTCACCCTCAATCAGAGTTTCAAATATAAGGTCCCATACTCAAAAAAGTGTTGAACTTACAAATAGTTCCGCATAAAAGGATTTGCACTTACAAGGAGTTTCACCCGGCAGGTGTTGCACTTAAGCTATGTTTAATAATACAATATAATGATAAGAAAGTGATAATTGTAATATAATATTATTAAGATAAAAACATAAAAAATGTATGTGTTTTAATTATGGGTTATGTTACATAAACATCACGAACAACGAAATCTTAAAAGTTAAAAAAAATGTCAATGAATATTTAAAAAAAAAAGGTGCACTTCGCTTGTCGGGTGTCAGTAGGGGTGGATGCACTTCGCTGCTGGGCAGGATACTCTTGGTGGATGTATTGCATTTGAAAGCAATGATAAATCATTGCATTCAATAAAACGATTCTAAGCGTTATTTCGGTGTAGTATACATAACTCTTAATATTAATTTTATACTCAGTATCTACCTATGTTCAACATTACACTGAAGATCAAATGTAGAAATAAAAAATATATAATTTAATTAAATTTATTCATTTGAATTACAGTTTAATTTTTAATTTTAAAATGTTACCATACCCATATTATATTATTTCAATATATATTATAGTATATTATCCGAATAAACATGCCATTTATTTTAGCCAGATACACACATTGTTGAATTCCAATAACTCAAAAATCGCACTTTAGTAGCCAACAAATATAATAAAATATAAATCACATACCTAATAATATTAAAATGTCAGTATACTTTGTATAATGTATAAGTATGTAAACGATGTAAGTAAGTCATACACCGTATGGTATGTATTCTAGGTATAGTTATGTATAGTACATAGTAAGTATATTGTAGGTATGTTGTATACATTGTATATGTATGTATACAGTATATAACTACCTACATACACCGTATAAAAGAAAGTTTTTTTTCTACCCCAAGATATGTCCTGGGAAAATCGAAAAATACTATGTTAATGTACCATCTGGAGCCGATTTCCTATCAATATCATACTAACACCAATACATTTCCTCGGCTCTTTTGGTTCAAAATTTGTTAACAGAGAAAAAAATAAACATACAGTTCATTGTCAATCTACTAGCTTCCTTGCTACGATCATAATCTAAAATAAACAACATATTATAGTATTATAAATAACTGGTTTTAAATATTATTATATTTAGAAATACTAGCTTCAGTTCAACACTTTTTGAATGCGGAACTTTTAATTTGAAACTCCGATTGAGTGTGACACTTTGTAAGTTTAACTTTTATTGAGTACAACACCTCATTAGTATAATTACTTTTGAGTGCGATTCGTATATCTAGGTTTATATTTTTTATAGAAAATTATATCGTTAATTAATTAATTTTAAAAATATTCCGACAATGGCGCCTATGGCGAAACTGGCGTTCGCTTTCTAGAATAGAGTCGTTCACTCCTAAAGATTTTCCGACGAATAGATTAATAAAATATATAATCCGAAAATCGATCAAACTTACTATTCTCGAATTTTTATAAGAACTTATTATTATAACTAGTTTTACACTATATCAGAAGTCGTTCTGACTTTTCGTTCTCGAATTTTTTTGTAACCATTATCGTCTGATCATTATATCTAAATGTCCAATTAAACATCGTATATATGATAAAAGTTCAGCGAATATTTCAGTATATGGCCTGTGAATGTTTGCAATGGATAAAATAACAGAAACTCACAATGTCAAAAAAATTAAAATAATTATTTTATTAATAACTGCACGTTTTGGATTGTATGTAATGTGCTTCAAATTATATCAACAAAATAATCTTAAAACCAAATGTACTGTTGTAAAATGAAAATGATGTCGTTTATGGGTAATAAAAAAGAGAACGTGTTGAACGCTTTAAGATAATTATTTAGACGTCGACGATTCCATAAAAAATACGGTTACAACAGCTTATATAATGCGGAAATGCGATAGGAATAATATATTAACTTTAACATTTTATTAAAATTCCAAGTTTTCAAATATGACTCTTTGCAGAATATTTCGTCAGAATAAATTATGAAATCAAAATATTGTGTATAAAATTATTATATTCTTTTTACTTATTTAACTGTTAAAATAAACATAATGAATAAATAGTATAATGAAGTATACTACAAGGATGGCCATATTTAATTATTAAATTAATATAGTTAAGTCGATTATAATACTATTTTAAATAGTTGAAAGTTAATTATTTAATCACCCAACTGGTTAAAGATTAAAGTAAGATCTTGATTTAAGTTACTTTACTCAGTCCAACAAAATGATAATTTCTTTTATTCATAGTAAATATGTATTTTGTACATTAAGATTATATAATTAGTTTTTGTTCATAATATTAAGTAGGTAATGACGAATAAAATAATAATATAGTGAAGTACCTAACGAATTATATTTTTTTGTGTATTTGTGTTACAATAAAAAATATATATATTCTTTAATAAAATTGTGATGGTCAATGTTAAATATTCTTTTTCTTTTAAATTAATGTTGAATGAAAAAAATTAACTAAAATCATGTACTTAACTTACTTGCAGATTTTTTTAGATTATTTGATAAGTTTATAGTAGATACTCGATATTAACTATAATTAGGTCAAGAGTTAATAATAATTCAACTTCGATATATTAAATATTTGTTATTTAACATTACAATATATAGGTAATGTAATGAGAATTATTGTGGAGTGAAATTTCGAAAGAAATAAAAATGGAGTCTCCGATAATTATGAAAATATTCACACGTGGTAACACTGATTTTGTATAACTCTCGTAGGTATGTGTAATCATAATGATTTTTAATAATTTGTGGACTATGTTTCTTATCTTTTAGTTAATACAATATGCCAAAATCAATTGGCAAACATTATAATATATACCCCACGTGACTATCGGAGTTGTGAATTTTTTATGGGCAATTCGTTACCTATGTGTTTGTACAAAAAAAATAATAATAATAATAATAAAAATGCAATTTTCATTTTTTCGTTTTATTCATGCTTTAATAGTTACATAATTATATTTATATAAAAATGTTTTTTAATTTTATTACCTACTTTTGAAATAAAATTTTTCTACAAGAATTTTACCCAAAAACATTCGAAAATATTCTATTCTAAATATGCGTTACCTGATTATAATAATAATAATAATAATTTAATAAATCGACCAAGTATTGAGTAAAATTAGTAGTGGGGCACAAGTGTGCCTACCCCGCGTGATTATACTGATGTTACAGAATATTGTGTGACTAACGAAGGGTTAATACGAATAACAAATTAAAAATGACTGTCACTGGAACACGAATATTATAGTTATTATTAATTTGAATCATCAATGCTGAAGATTATTTGGAAATATTGGCATAAACTCAAGACGTGTTAAAAGAAATCTGGTGTAGGGCCAAATTGTATCGGACACGTACCCGGTGTGATCATTTTGTTTACGACAGCCACCAGTATACACTCAGAATTTAAGAGGACGTAGTGCCTGCGTTTGCGTCTTCGTCTAACCAACTCATATAATATACAAGAAATGTACATTGTACGTCTAGTGATCTTCTCACAGTTTCGTCATTTCTATTATTAGAAATAAATATTAGAATAAATTTACCGGTTGCAAAATTTATAGACGAATTCATTAGGTATAACGATAACTTAGCCGAGCCTTTTTTTTTACACGATTTTAATCTTGTAAAAAGATACAATACCCCATTATTAAATTCAAATCATTTAAATAAATATATTTCGCTTTTAAATTAAAATATCAAAAATAAGTCTATTATGTCATCGATAATGATCTCGTCTATAAATTTGGTCATGAGTAAATTTACTTTAATATTAGAAATGACGAAGTTGTGATAAGAATGCTGGATGTAAATTTTGTATATTATCGGTCAGTAGTGTGCTCAGAATTTTAAAATAGAGGGGGGGATATTTATCCAAAAATTGATACATCGATATGAGAAAAAAAAAGTAATTTGTGTAAATTTGACTATGAATTTAATACAATCCAATAATTGCTCATTTTCCGTATTGTTTTCTGTGTTAATTATACTTAGAAAAGTAGTAAAATTAATCTATAACTAAAGAATTTCATTGTACAAAATATTATTATATTACATTATAAAAAAATATTAAAACGAAATAATATTATTTTATTTATGTGTAAATCTATAGAAAGTGTCAGTAAGGGTGGAAGCACTTCGCTTATTGGACAGGATACTCTTGATGAATGTATTTTCATATATATATTAAGCATTTATTTATAAGACAATTCTGAGCGAAGCTTCAGTGGTAATATATATACATTTTGATTTGACAAAATCGTATTTTTGTCGTTTTTACGTCATTTTTTGGTAGTTTTTTCTACCACGTTTATCAAAAATAGCCAAAAATGACTTCTCTAAAGTACGAACTAGATGAAATTTGATACCGGGAAATGGGATTACATGTACAGATTGGTTCATGTCTTCTGGTGGAAAAGTTGTACACAGAAAAAAATAAAAAATAAACATCATTGTAAAATTACTAGCTTTCTCGCTCCACTCAGAATCTAAAGGAGCCATGGGAGGATATGACACTCTCATCTCTCCCTGTGAGCACACCCCTGTTATCGGTTGGTTAGAAGAAGACAGCAAATGCGGGTGCTAGTGTGCTACATCCTATGAAGAGGACGCTATAACCGCATTTGTTGTCACTAGTCTATTTTACAGATAATATAGCAAAATCACACTACGCAGAATTAAAATTTCGGCGTTTAGGTTAAATTTAGAGTTTAAACTCCCATTACATAATTTAAAGAGAGAAATATTTTCGAGTGAACCTCATGGATTTTCATAAAATATTGTTCGATAAAAAAAGTTAAAGGTATTTAAAAATATCAAAAAATTAAAATGCCAAAAAATGTATTCAGATAATATTTTACATAAAGTCCAAGAGGTTCACTCGACACTATTCTTCTCGTTAAATTTGATAAGCTCTAAATGTAATCAAAACGCCATAATTTTAATTCTGTGTTGTATAGTTTTTCTATATTGCTAATTAGATAGTCTGATACAGAAAATGCCATATATATAGCCACACAAAATTCTTATATTTTGACTATATTGATATTATAGTGAGTATAATATGTACGATACTATAGGTATACTAGATAAAAATAAAATTATTTATAAAGAAAATTATTTAGCGCTCCCGCGCTGCTGGTTATTGATATGTGCATTTTTACACGTTTTATGAGTTGTTAAAAAATCTACTATAAATCTTTAAAAATTAATACTTATATCAAAAAAAAAAAAATAATAATAATAAAATATGCTACTAGATAATGTAATTAGCTATAATTTTTTTTATTTCGTATTTTTAACATGTTTGTAAGTTGGTAAAAATTAAAAATGCTGATGCTAGTTTTTCATTCAACTATAAAATTTAAATAAAATGTATTAATTGATACATAAAAGTATACAAAATTAATGTTTTAATATTATATTTTACAACTCTCATTATCTATCCCGTAGTCTGTTTATATGTAATATTTCTGTTAAAGATTATTAACTTTTTCGTCGGGTATATTTATGCCATAAATATTATACTAAAAATATTCTTAGTTTTCAAATAAAAATCTTAAAATAATCTAATCATAGTAACAATCATTTATTGTGAATTTTTTTATATTATTGTTTAAAAATTAGGAAAAGGTATGGATGAAAATATATGTAATGTTAAAAAAAATAATTTGTGACTCGTCTTTCTTAACGCTTAATGGTCACATTTTACAAAAATGTTTTGAAAATATCAAAATTTACTGGTGATGTATAAATCGCATTTAAAGGCAATGATAAATCATTGAGTTTGTTAATAAGCGGAGTGCAAATTATTTATTTATTATTTTTTTTGTGGAGTTTGGGATCAAAAATGATCTCAGAAATACCAACTAGATATATAAGAAGATATACAACTTCACGCATTTCCAATGCTATGTATTTTAGAATCATTATTAATTTGGTACCAAAAAAAATGTGACAACTTACACTATCATAATATGCCAGCTTTATACATTTTAGTTAAAATAATTTTAGTTTATACAACATTTAAAAAAAAAGATTTTTTTATATTTTTCAACTGTTGACGAAATACGATAGAATTAATTAATCGCAAAACGCTGGCGTTAGGTACTATCATTGTTTATGTCCTTATATTTCTATTGGTACCAAATTCGTTGAACTATGATAATTGATTATACAATATATACCTACTATTGGAAATGCGAAAACATTAATACATATACTTTTAAATAAATATCACCATTACACAATAATAAAAACCCAATTCAAAATTAAATATTTTTACACTACGCTTTTAAAATATGTTAAATTTTTTTTTAAATTATTGGATTTTCATTTTTATTAAATGTAAACTAATCGTGGCAAAATGTCACTATCATCGGTTGGTCGTAAAAACAAAATATTCAAATGTATTATATGAAATTATATATTGTATTTTTATGACCCTATAGCATATTATAAATATTAATCATAATTCAATGACGTAACATGTAGTACCTATTATTGGTACCTATAAATTATTTTTTTTATTAGTAAAACTGCAAGGTATATTGCAAAGTGTATTGTATGTCTATAAATATGTTATTGATTTCTAGATAACAGACATTGAGAATTTGACGGATTTATAATCGGACATTATTTCGACAAGGTATAAAAAAAAACCATATTTCGCATAACCGTAAGTAGAATGTATAAATTCGATTTCGTAAATATTACAAATTTACGAACAGATAGGTATATACACTGTATAAGTATATAATATATATATACAATTTACTAACTATATTGGATTAATTTGTAATCAAAAAAGTTATTTTTCAAATGCATTAATTTAAATATAATATACAAGCTGTCATACCCGGCTTTGCTTGGAAATTTAATTTATATTTCCCTTTAAATATGTTATGACAAATTATATTATTTACATATATATTTTATTTTATTATTAATTTTGGCATCGAATATAAATTGAGACCTACTTGCCCCCTTCTGCCATGAACAAAAATATGTTTAGTATTTTTATACTATAAATTGGATTCAGTTTAAAAAAAGATTAGAGTTGGAAAGTCGTAACTAGTAGCGGGTTTGAGGAGGGTGATATTGGAAATCACCACTCCCCTAAAAATTACTTTTTAAAAATCATTATTTCAATTAAAAAATAATTTTAATTTTTAGTTTTTAAATTGGAGGGAACCGTATTTTCCAAACAGTTTTTTTTTTCTAATTTAAGAATAAACCTACAAAAAAATTACATAAAAGTATAAATTGGTACAAACATATCGTCGTCGTCGTACAAAAAAAAGTGACAAAAAAGTGAAAAAACATTATTAATCGTCTCATTTTAATACAATTAATCCGTGGAAAAAGTGACCAAGTTATAGAATATAATATTTTGGAAACCACTATGTTTTATTTTGACTAAATACATATTTCAATAAATTTTTTTTATGTAAAAACTGACCTTGTTACATAGCCACTTTTTACCCTTAAATATCTGTATCTGTTTTGACCAACTATACAGATGGTCATTTTTATGGTAATAATATTATATAATATATATTGATAAGAAAAAAATCGTAAGGTTGATTCACAACTCGCTATATATTGCAATTACTAATAAACATACCTTTAATTACAGATAAAATATGATAATAACCTATATTACTAATTTATTAAAAGAAACAATAAAAAATGTTCACATTATTCAGCTCATGAATTAGTTCATACAGATTTTGTTGATCTAAAAAGTCTTGCTGGAATTTCAATAAAAAATAGAAATATTGACAAACAAGGTAATCGAGTTTCTTGGCTAAAAATTAAAGTAATGAGGTTTGAAAAGAATATACGAATATACGAATAATGGCTCGACATGCATGTGAACTGTGGAACAATACGGAACAATTGTATTTCTATATGGTATTCATTTTGGTTTACCTTTTAAATTGGTATATAATTAATATTATATATAATTTTTAATAATTTTTAATCGCTCTCCCACTTTCAAAGCCCACGAGTCACCACTGATAATTGTGTCCTAGTTGTAGTAGTTTATGGCATTAAGACGTGAACTCACTTTCTAAGTTCAATATCTCTCCTAGTTACCGAAGATTCAAAATTTAAACAGAATATGATAGGTGAGAATATAAGAATATTTACTGTGTACGAACATAGAGTTTTTTTTAGTTAAAATAATTTTTTAAATTTAAAAATTCGATGTTTTTCAATCATACATTTTAGAGGTTTAAATATACTAATCGAATAATATTATACTTGGTTTTAGTTTAAGTTCTTATATTTTATTTAGTGTAATTTTTTCTCTTTTATGATAATTTTTTATCAAACTGATATCAGAAAGCCAAGAGTAAGTTTTGAACAAATTTTGTTATTACAGAACAATAAAAGTTGTATAGAAATGAGACTATTTTTAGATTTATTTTAAAACGTACTTTAATATGTTTAATTGTTAAATTTCATTATTCAAAAAATTTCTTAGAGATTATCTACACAAACCCTTTAATAATGGTTGGTATAGCGTCTTCTTAAGAGACCGCCACACAACCGATTTTTAAAGGGTTTTGTACAAGCAATTTGTATTAAATTTTAAGAAAAATGGAAATCGAACTAATTAAAAATATTAAAAAAATATTTTAAAAGTAATTTAAAAATAGACCTGTGTCAATACCATTTTTAACTGTAGTGTAATCACAATATTTGTAAAAAATATGTTTACGCAATTTTAATTTCTATCAATTCTCGAATATTTTAGAAAGATGAAAATAAAATAAAATTTTAAAGAATAAAATTCTCAAGTGTTTGATGGGACTGATTTTTAAAAGTTTTATGAGCTGTTAAAAATAGAAAATAAATATTTTAATAATTTAATAATTTTATATTTTATAAAACATGCAAATCTAAAAAATCGGTTTAAATCTAAATCTAAAATGAAACTGCGAGATTTCGAAATAATTTTGATGATGAATTTTTGAAAATTCGTGTCAAAAAACGGTTATAACGTACATAAAAAAGAGGTTCTGAATCTTATAAAATGAAATATCTTAACAAAAATTGTTTACATAATTTAACACTTAATTTTGTGCGTAGCTGTACTTATAGAATTTTGTGGCGGAAGGAGTATAATTTTAAGAAATTATAATTAAATTTTTAAACAATAATATACTCCAAAACAATGGGAAATATTAGTTTTAAATCAATAAAACATTTGATGTTCGATTTTTAATACTAAATTTAAGGCTTAAATTATTGAAAAAAAATCACTGTAATCACTACACGATTTACTAATGGTATCCAAAATTCGACATTTTAAAGCCACAGAAAGGACAAAATTCTGCCGTTGTATGAATATAGTGTAGGTATTTATATTTCCTGGATACGCATTTTGTAATAAATTAAGTTGGAATAAACGGTTAGCTTTTGCGAAAAGTTGGCTTTTGAAGGCTATGTTGACATGAGCCCCCCCCCCCAGACTCACCACACAATACGCTCGCAAATCCACCCACCAATACGCGAGGACGCGAGAAAGTTTTCCGCGCTATCAAACGGAGAAATCAATGTTTGTCTTCAACTCGAATTTTGTACGTCGCGAACAGCAGAAATGAATAGAAAATCAATTTTAAACAACAGAACGTTACACCGTTGCCAAGACCATTGCTTTCGGTATAATAATTAATATATTATTTTACTATATCGGATTCGCGAGATAATAATATGTTGTCGATGTGTATTTGTATTATTGATTTGTTGGCGAATAAGACGAATGTACCGAACACCAGTCTCGAATTATGTACGCATATATATACTGTAATTTTAGACACAATAATACCAATAGAATTTGACAATAGAAGTGTTTTCACTCACTTTTTATCCGAGAATCATATTGTTGTTGTGCATAAGTCGAATGCATTCAATCGGGGAATATGCAGTGTAGTTGCTCGAAAAGTGATGTTAAAACAAATGAAATTATTGAAACGTCGATACTGTATATTTCGTCAAAAGCTAATAATATTACCATTTAAGCGGAACGGATGTCTATTCCGGTGTAAATACAATTGTATTAACAAAACCAATTGTAAACGTACTACGGATATTATCCGCACAGCCCGTAAGGTCGCCAATAAAGTACGGCAGAAATGGCCGAAATTATTTCGTTGTACCCAATGATGTACATTTTAATGGTTCGAAAAAACCGCGACGGACTACACAATAATCTTTGTCAACCACTGATCGTTTTTATTCGTTATAATAATATTGTTATGAAATCGAATCGATAAAATAGCTACCTATACAATTTAAAGGAATAACTCGCCATACTGTCGGACATAGTACACGAAATCGCAATATTCAAAACTGACAGATACAGTTTCAAAGGACCATGTTGAATTTATTTACGATTAAGCACGACCAGTAAACATCTTAACCGAATACATTGTTATCACTTGCTTAGAGCATTATCAACCGCATAGAAAACCCTATAGGTTAAAAACGAAACATAGATTTTAAGTGTCAACCTGTGACAAAATTATCGTATAAAACTAACTAGTCGACCTATTATATCGATATTGAGGAAAATATACTTTTAACCTGAATAGTATAATAAATAGTATTCCATCACACAGTAAAAAAAAAAAAAAAGGTTTTTCAAAACTGTTATTATTTACTAATTGTAGGTACAATAGATTTTGTAACTATAATACTTCTTTACAATTCATGTTTCTCGTAATTAAACATATATTTTTTTAAATAAATATTGTGATCATACAACAATAAAAAAAATAGAATAAAAAAGGTTCTGACATAAAGCCTTGCCCAGACCGGATTTCTAACACAAACCAAGGCTCAAAATTCATAGAAACATTTGGAAGTGCTTGCAGGTTTTTGGTCTGGACGGTATTTGAAATGTGTTCAAATCAAATCGTTACCAACGGCGAATGCGACCACATTTGTGTTTTGGTTTGCATTGGGAATTCGATCTGGACGCGGCTTAAGACCTATAAATTACCAAATCCCTTTGAAATATATTATTTATATAATGTTTTTTATTTATTAGATTAAAGTTTTTTTTTTTAAATAATCCTATTTATTGTATAACATATTATTATTATAAACAGCGAATGTGACCGCTAAATACAAATAACTTAGCATAAGTTATTGTAACTGAAGCATTACTCGAATTAAAGTAGATTTTGGAATCAAAATTGGTGATATCTTAATTGTGTTAGGATTTCAGATAGAATCGTAATAAAATAAATTATATATTTTCAAAATATATTTAAAATTTAAAAAATGAAAAATAAATTAGGCAATTCAAAAAAATATGACTTATATAAGTTATAAATAACAATACAATCAATATAGGTATACGTATATTATTATTTTTTATAATATATATATTTATTTTTATATTTATATAGATAGATTTCATTCCAATATTATCAAGATAAATTCATGTAAAAAACATATTTCTGGTAAAAATGTAACAATAGCTCTAAGAATTAATTACATTTTTCAAGAACAAACAAATAGAAATAATATTACAAAGTTTCATTTTTTACTTTTATTACACTCTCATTTTAAATCTTCCTGTAGATATTTTAGTATCGATATTATCGTATTTTTCGATTATGAATCCTTAAATGCTATAGTGAGATTGAAAAATATCCCCCTCCCCCCCAAAAAAAATCGAATATCAATAAAATATAATACTATTATACTACATATAATACTCTGTAGTATATGATAATCGTTTTTCGTGTTATTATTTTTTCTTTATATTAACCCTAATCGATATAAACAATATAATCAGTGGTGTAGAGTGGTGAGTATATACCCAAAACACTGAAATTTTAAAATGCATATATATAATGAAATAAAACGAACACGCGGATATAGGATCGTATTCCTCCTTAAAATTATTATATTTTTATATTAAATTACATAATATTATATAATACAATATAGGTAATAATTTTAATAAATTTTTTTAAACACATTTGCTTGTGTTTATAACTTACAAATTCTAAATTTATTCTAATATCAAAGTAGATAAGTAAATAATTAAATAAGTTAAAAAAAAAAAGAGTATTTTTAAGTATACAGCCGTATTCAGATTTTCACGCTTAAAATTAATTACGTCACGAAATGATAACGATCGTTGCGTTATATTTATCTTCAACCGTGAAAACCTAGTAAAGGCCGATTCACAATAAAGCTTTTAGCGTGATGGTCATGTTTAAAGGTTTTAGTATGTTCATCAGTTTTTTTTTTTTTTATCAATATTTTAATATTCTATTCATCGATTAGTTAACGCTGTCACGTTACACGCTAAAAGCTCTAGAGCGAATCCTCCAAATTTATACTCTATGAGCCGTTGAGTGACAAAAGAACACACCATACCTATACAATTTTTTAAGGCTTATGTACAGGTAATTTTTTAAAAAATTAAGAAAAATAAATTTTTTTCAAATTGGTACACAATAACAGTAGGTATCAAATTTATAAATTATCCCATATCATCATCATTTTTTAATTATGTCTACTCATGATATTTGTTTAAAATTATATTCATGCAAAAAAAATAAAAACACATTTAACAGAAGGTTTTAAGTTAAAATATCTATTAGTAAATCAGTCGAAAACAATATTTTAGGGAAGAAATCTTATCGATATTTTATACTAGGTATTTCAATATAACATAACAGCGCAATAGTGTGTGTATAAAATACACATTTTTACACTTATTTGAATTGCTTTTATTTTTATTAATTAATACCTACTTTTCAAAACGCCGATAAGATGAAAATTTCATCCCATACGGGTTTTTACCCAAACCGGTCAACCGACGGGTAGCAAATGAAAATAAAAATGGCAATTATTTACAGTTAAATTGCAATTTTTTGATACTAGTTTGAAGTCCTTGAGATAATGTAAGGGGATCCAACTTCACAATCGTCTGCGAAATGTTGTCTTTATTTTTTTATTTATATTAGGTATTGTAACTCTAAAATCACTTTATAAGTATTTTCGTGGATATAATTTTACTACTGAAAATCATCGGTGTGTCATAACTTAATGACTCACTTTATTGTTACCTTTTACCATATAGAACCCGATAAAATACGGCTGTTCTGCCGTAAAGAGATACAAAAAGATACAGAAAATAATCATTAGCTAGGGAATATATTATAAATTATAAAATGTTATAATAAATTTGTTAAAATTAATCAGAGTAAAAAGCGTACAGATTTTTCTATTATTATTATGAATACCAATATAGCCCTATATCACGTTTTATTTACTAAAATTTGTTTACTACAAAAATTAATTGTTATACAACATTGTTAATTGGTTGTACGGAGTTTGGGGGTGAAGCTCTCTCTGTTTTATGTTCTAAGGCTTATACCCAAAACATTATTCACTACACCACTGAACCGAATATAATATACAATAAACTGCGTTGTATGACATCGATGTATTTTTCTGGATACTTTTTATACAATACCTCATCATCATCAGGTTCTAAAGGCAACGCCTTGTCTAGTTAGCCATGTGTGTCTGTCTTTTACTGCTTCCTTTAGTTGTTGGTAGGATGCACAGCCCATCTTCTCTTTTATATCATGGAAATAATTTGTTCTAGGTCTTCCTCTTGGTCTTCGTCCCATCATTTTTCCTTCAAATATATTAATAAGAAAATCATTGTGGCGAATAAGATCCCCAAAAAATTTGATTTTCCTTTCCATTATGTTAATCATTAGACTTTTTTTCTCTCCTATTTCCTCTAGAATTCTTTCATTTGATTTTCGTTCCATCCAATTGGTCTTAATCATCTTCCTCCACAACCACATCTCCATCGCTTGCAGATTGTTTTTATCTTTCTGCGTCATTGTCCATGTCTCACATCCATAACATAAGATACTCCATATAAAAGTTCTAATAAACTTTTTACGAGTTTCAAGTTTGAGGTGCTTATTACTAAGTATATTATACTTATTAAGGAAAGCTTATTTGGCGAGAGCTATTCTTCCCTTTATGTCCGCTGTCGATTGGTTTCTATTCGTAATTAAGATTCCCAGATAGCAAAACTCCTTAACTTGCTGTATCGGATTGTTTCTTAGATTGATATGTACCTCATAATTGTTATTTATCTTACTTATCAACATTGTTTTTGTCTTCTGTCCATTTATTTTCAGTTGATACTTATTAAATATATCTGCCAAGGTGTTGAGCATTTTATTCATATCACTTTGAGATTCAGCTAGCAGTACAATGTCATCTGCAAATCGTATGCTGTGAACCCTTCGTCTATTGATCTTTATTCCTCCTGTCTTACTTTTCAGTTCATTTATTGATGCTTCAATGAAAATGTTAAATAAATATGGTGATAGTGGGCAACCTTGCCTGACTCCTTTTCTAATTTTAGCTTATTTCATTGTTCCATTAATATCAATTATAGTTGTCTGAGCTTTATATAGTTTTAAAATATATCTTCTATCTCTCCAATCAATTCTATTATCTTTCAATGATCTAAATAAATACTTCCAATTTACTTTATCAAACGCTTTCTCTAGATCTATGAAAGTGATATATGTATTTCTGTTTACTTCTATTCTTCTATCAAGAATTTAACGTAATAATAGTATCGCTTCTCTTGTCCCTCTTTCATTTCTGAATCCAAATTGAGATTCTCCTATTTGGTTTTCAATTTTATTCTTCAACCTATGTTTTATGACATTTAGGAGTATTTTTGATGCATGAGATAAAATAGAAATTGTTCTGTAGTTAGAACAGTCATTTTCATTTCCCTTTTTAGGTATGGTAATGCATTTACTTGTGAAGAAATCGTTAGGGATCTTTCCTTTTTCATAACATTCGGTGATGATATTAAATAGCTTTTCTGTCGTTGCAATGTCTAAGTTTTTTAATACTTCTGCTGGTATTTCATCCGTCCCCGTTGCTTTTCTATCTCTTAGATCTTTCAATGCTTAATATAACTCTTCTCTTGTTATAACTGTTCCCAACTCATTCATATTTACATCTTCTTCACTTTCAATATAAATTTGCTCATCTTCAATTTCATCTCCTCTGTATAACTCTTCCATATACTGTTTCTATCTCTCTGCTACTTTTTCATTTTCAAATAAGATATTTCCTGATTTATCTTAACCACATTACTTTTTGTTTTCGCAGTGTAATTTATTCTCTTCACTTTATTGTAGGCTTTGTCCGTATTGTTTCTTATTAAATCAGTTTCAATTTCTTTACAGTTCATCTCCAGCCATTTATCTTTCGCGATTCTACATTCAGTTGTTATTTTGTTCTTTACCTTTTTGTATTCATCGTAATCTGATTTTCTTAGTGAGTTTCTTATTTTGATCAAGTCCAAAATATTTTGGTTCATCCATAGTTTTTTAGGGATTATAGTATTATTTCCCAATAATTTTTCAGTTACGTCACTGATGTTGTATTTGATTTCTTCCCATGTTTTGGCTTCTTTATTATTTTTTTCTATTTCTCTTCTAAATTGTTCTGATGTTGTGGCATCTTTGAGTTTCTCTAAGCCCCAATTCTTTTTACTAGTGGTAATTCTTTTCTTGAATTTAATATTGCACTTTACCATAACCAGTGAATGGTCACTTTCTATCTTAAACTCGGGGTAAGAATGACTAGATTTTATTTGATTGCGGAATTTCTTTTTGACTAGGATGTAATCAATTTGTAGTCTTCTTATATCACCTGGTGCTTTCCATGTGTATCTTCTTCGATTTGGAATTTCGTATATTGTATATTGTATTGGAGATAATTAGTATTATCATATTGTTCACAGAATTCAATCAGCCTTTCCGCTCTTGAATTCATAATTCCATAACCGAACTTCCCTAGGCAGCTATATTGAGAGACCCAACAACCCACAGCTGCGTTAAAATCTCCCATAATGAAGATTTTGGAATTATCCTCCGTTAGAGTCACCAGGTCTTCAAGTTGCTCGTATATATTATCAATTTTCTCATCTCTATTATTTGTTGTAGGAAAACATACTTGTATAATGTACAAGTTAGTCGGTTTAGCTTCCAGTTGTGATTTATTTTTTGTTTTATCTTTTTAAGGTGTTTTTATATTGTTATAAATGATAAATACAAAAGTAATATATTCAATAAAACTTTATAAATTTATAAAAACCACTACAGCAAAAAATTTATAATGTATTAGAACCAATTATTATTCATTTTTAAAATACATTTACACCTTTTCCAATTGTTAGATTTTCATTTTTTCTTAAAACTTTCAAAAAATTTCCTAAACCCCTTAAAAATGGCCGAGTTGACATCCTTTTAAAAAGTTACACAAAAATTGACTTTTAACTAGTATTTTTTCTTTTACTAATGAGTTTGTATTTATCTATATGTATGTATATATTAATTTTATGTCATGATGTTTGTAAAGTAAAATGAAAACCCGACTGAATATACCAGCTGCTTTCGAGGATGTCGAGCGCGAAGGAAACATTTGTAAACGAGAAAAGAATAAAGATAAACGGCCCCGCGTGATGCCATCGGTGAATTGAATTTGGTGGTTTTATCCTTATTTTTTTATTTTTTTGAGAAAAACGTACACATTTTCCAACGTAATCTTCTTCTATATAAGTGTCGGTACACGTTTTACGTGCGCGTTTTCCCGACAATAACATAACACGACAATGACACGAATGTCCCCGAGGGTTTCGGAGTATGAATACCTACAAAAAAAAAAAAAAACTTTTCCAAGAGAAACATAAATTATGACGAAAACAAAATAGTTTATACACAGTCGTAACGTAGTTCTAAAATTCTCCAATGGTATTGTAATTATGTTATTCTATATATATTCTGAATAGTGTCATCATTGGTCTATTGTACGCAAAAATATCCCTTTTGTTGGTCATTTCTCAATAGTTAAACATTCAGGGACGATAAAAATTTGATAATTGATCTTCATTTGATAAATATATCAGCTTGAAATATATTGATGATCAAATTATCAATACAATTGTTGTGCTGCAACAATTAAATAATACATTTAATGTAAATTCATTGTTTAAGAGGACGCAACACCGGCAATTTTTCAATGGAAAACTTGCAGTAGCAATTTTCATTTTTATCAACTTACAAACATGTTGGAAATACGAATCAAAAACAAAAAAATTATAGTTAACAACATTATCTAATGGCTGATGAAGCTGATTTTTGAGATATGCATTTTTACACGTTTTATGAGTTGTTAAATTATAATTAAAATTTTTTTTTAAGAACTTATAAAACGTGTAAGAATGCATATAAGAATGCAAGAATTGACTTTATCAGTCGCTAGATTTTGTTGTTCTTTATAATTTATTTTTTATTACATCCTTTTATAATATTATCAAGTTGATAAAAATGAAGAATGGGTAAACATGTTTTTTTTTAAACAAATATCGTGATTACACGACAGTTAAAAATGGTACTGAAACAGGTCTATTTTGAAATTACTTTTAAAATTAACTTAAAATTTTTATATTCTTTGATTTTAATTTTTCTTAAAATTTAATAAAAATGGCCGATACAAAATCCTTTAAAAATGGAGTATATGGGGTCCTATTAATATGATAAATTAAAAAGGAACATATCCTTGAAAATTTGACAGAACAACTAGATGAAAAAAAATAGGTGTTTTTTCGATATTGATATTATTGAGTTAATTTTACTAAAACAATCGTACATATTAGGTAAATTACTTTTATCTAATATATATATAAACTCACAAATTTCAAGATACAAATATCCTGTTATTAGGAATTACGACAATTTTAGCGATTAAGTTTGAAATACTTTATTATTTACTCTCCAAACTTTTTCCTATTTTTACTAAAAAATAACAATATCAAAAGAGGTTTTTTTAAATTACTATAAAAAATACTTTTTAAAAACTAACTTTGTTAGTTAACTACGTTACCTTCTGTTTAAAGAGTTTTAAATTTTGAAAAGAATAGTTGATAAATATAATATTATAGAATAAAACATTTAACCGTTCAGGACAATATTTAGATCAAGTAAATTTTTTGCACGTTGGCGAAATTTGGTTATTGGATGTTAATAAAATAAATAATTAAAATAATTATATTATCATAATAGATTTTTGAAATTGTATAAGATAATATTATAGTCTTCTTAACATTATATAGTAAGAAACAAAATAATACAAACTTGTTTCAACTCAGTTTTATGATCTAACAAAGGTTTAAAAGATATATAAAAAAAAAGGAAATTTCATTTTTCGTTTAGTAAATATTGTGAAATTAAAATATGAAATAATCTAGGAACATTTTAAAAACATAAAATTAAGTTGTTTTTTACAAAAACATATATTATTGATATAATGTATTACAAGTGTTAAATGTAAAGAAATTTATATCACTTAATCAGGGTAGATAAACATTTTTCCTAATTACTATTTTTTTTTTTTTTAATGAATACCAGATTATATGCATTAGGTACCTATTTATAACATTGCTGACTGTACAACTAAATTTAATTGTATTTGTATATTATATCATATCTAATTTTAATTGAAAAATGTATTAATATCTTCAATATTTTAATCAGATAAGTGACGTTCTAATTAAAAATTAATTAATTGGCTTATAATCCTTGAAAGGAAGATTTTATATAAAGTCGACTCGTAAATAGATGACTCGTATTGTTATTATGGGTATTACTTAATATAGTACATAATATTATTGTAAACCACGAGTCTTAAATAGTAATAAGTAGAGAATATATGCATAGTTTTAATGTAAAATGAATACTCAATTATCCCACTCAATTATGGCCTTTTTAATGTTCCTTGTATTCTGCACATTGTATTTAGGTAAGTTAATCTTATGATACCATTAGTTTAGGGTAAATAACTGTTGATATTAGTGTATTTAAGTATATTAAATCTTGTGATCTTGTGATTGTGTGAATCTTTATATCTATTTAGTTAAAGAATAGATAATGCTGTTATAGACTTCGCATTCAATACCTTCACAATCTACCATCATAATTTTAAAATTAATAAAGTCATGCGTTTAGTTAGAACTTTTAAAAAAATATCACTACATTTTATAATTAGAAACAAAATTACTTTTAAAATTCTAATCCAGTCGTTTCTGTGGAAAGTTCTGTATTTATATAATATTGATTTTTCTTTTTCGATTATTGGGTTCAAGACAACAAGTAATAACAAAGTGATTTTTCGGAAGAATGGTTATAAAACATAAAAACCATAAAATAATAAAATATACTTTTATATTATTAAATTAGTTAAATAAAAGAAAAATTTTAATCAAGCTTAGTAATTCATTTTTTAATTTGAACTGCAAAACGGTCGATATTGCCGGAGTTTTTTTTTCATTTTTCGAGGGACGAACAATATGGAAGGTTTTTTTTTTAAATAAAAACTAAATGTTATTATACTATTTTTTGACACATCAGATGTGAAGGGTTTGTCTACTATCAATAATTCACCGTTTAATCAAACACATTAAAGGTAAAAACTAATCAATATTAGGCATTATCTATATGCAAGGTCCTTATTATTTTCTTACATTTAAATAAATATTATTAATTTATCTAATAGTCATCTTATATAAAATAATACATAATACATAAAGCATATACTTTATATGCATACTACATACATATTATATACATTAGCAATGGAAAAATGGACCATTTGAAATTCAGAAAATCTGCAAATACCACTCCCGAATGCGAATATGAATTTTTCGATGGATTTTTAATTGATGCATTATAACGTACAATTAGTCCTGTATTCAGATATTTTCAGGCTGTTTAACCTAAAAAAATTATCATGTATATAAATAATCCAAAATTAGGGAAACCTGTTTAAAAATTTTTATAACGTTAATATAGTCTTAAATATATATTTGGCTTAAACACAAGTCTTTAGAAAAATCGTAAAAAAAAATATAATAATATGACTAATATCTATTATTCACGTCCATTTTATAGTCCTATTTTATCGATAACTATAATTTTTTTTGTTATGGATAACGGTTTTTTAGCACAATCAAAAAAATATTCATAATATTATAGAAAAATGATAAGACAAAATTAGAAAATCTGGAATTAAGATTGTGATGCAGAAAATTTATAGTGGGTGAGGAAGTAAAACACACAATATCTTATATCTCCGTTGGGTCCGTCTGTCTGTCCGTAGTTACTTGCAGTACATACAGATAGTTACGAGTTTGTTGATTTGCACACCTGATAGATATTATTCGTTTTATAACTTTTTATTACATAATTACGAGGAATATTTGTGATTTTGTTACTGGATATATAGATATTATTCGTATTATTTTATAATATTTTTAGATATTTGTTTAAAATACGTTTAGAAACCAGAAATTTAGCATTCTCGCAGGTTGGGCTTTCCTAACATGTTTAGATTTCTAAACATAGGTACATTTGAATACCTTATATACCCGTAGTGTGGGTCTATATGTGGTCTATAGTAACTATTACATAATTATGAGTTTGTTGATTTGTTTACTTGATTTGATAATTTGATAATTCATTACTGCAGTGCAGTGTCGGACTGGCATCAAAAGGCCTAGTCCGCGATTTTATCAAAAGGCCCATATAGGCCGTAACCAATGAAAAGTACTAATCGTGACACTTAAGAGGACGCCACATATACAAATTTTAGGGGTTCTATATTACCTATATAGGAAATTTTAATAAAAAAATATCTAACAATTTAAAAATATTTAAGTACATTTTAAAAGTAATTAAAAATAATTCCATGTCGGTACTACTATTTATTGTTGTATAATTAAGACATTAAGATAATTAAAATATTTACAAAA
>JAIPRL010006049.1:0-29168 GCA_025469235.1 Pemphigus obesinymphae | reverse complement strand
CTTTTAGAAAATTCCAACAAAATATCTTTCTCTATATTGTTATAGTTTAACTCATCTTTATTTATGTTAGCTATCGCCAAGCTTAACTCTTATGCTACTTTAGATTTATACTTAGGTATATAGATATTAATTTGATAATTTATACACATTTAATAGTTCAATAAATTAGAACTATTGAATTTTAGAATTTGATTTAAATATTAGAACGGCTATCTATGACTATGTATACATAGAAGATAATACAATATCTTTTGCTTATCACATACAATCGTGGTTAACCTAATGAAACTTGGTTACTGAATTTAACAAACACAAGTTATTGATAAGATAATAAAAAACATAATTAGGTTTATCGTGAAAACATGCGTTAAGTCTGTTAATAATAAACATTTTGAAGTATTTTTGAAACCCCCACCCACTTTTTTTTTTTAAGATTTCCGCATACCCATAAATTATTTTAGGACTACATCACTATTAATATGTATAAAAATATGGACACCTCAAAATTCGTTCATTGAACATGATGTCAAAGCCGCGCCGCAATGCTGAAGACCCGTCCACACGGAGCGTCAAATGCCGCTCGGCACGAGGCCGCCCAAAGCCGCGCGGCAAAACATGCCTCGTCTGGACGCGCCTTTAAGATTAAAATTATTTTGACTAAAGGGGACGCCAAATTTAAGCTCAGTAAAGAAGGAGGACGCCATCCCCGTCCGTCACCCTCACTTTAACCACTGATTTAGCTTCTTACGCACGGAGCCGTTTTTCAATATAGGTAGGTACCTATCTACGTGTCTACGTGCATTGACACATTTTCTGAGTTGTTAAAAATTAATTTTTTTCAAAATAAATACCTACCTATCTATAACCAAATAAATGTGGGTAACTGGAAAAATTTAAATATCGAAAAAAGACAACTATAAATAGGTACCTACCTATACCTATACCTAGCTATACCCATGACCAAATAAACAGGTATGCTGGTAACTTTGTGATACGCAAGTACCGCCATATTGCTTTTCTCCAAATATTATCAATGTTCTTTTCTCCGTAGACCGGTGCATGATTTAAGATAGTATGTGTGATAATTACATTGTTTTCGTTATTTTTTGAGTATTATTATGTCAATTTTCTTCAATAATCTTTTATTTATGTAATTAAGGGTAAGTATAAAGTTTAATTCTTAAATCTATATTTTTACAGTAGGTACATTAATTATTATTTTTAATTACCTAACTATAACATAATTATATATTGTGAAATTAATATCATAATTCTTATTATAACGTACCGGATTCAAAATTCACGGTTTGTATGTTTGAACCTTTTTTAATTTGTTCGAGCATTTCTCACGTAACTTTACATCTTTAAGAAATTTATGTAAATGTATTTTGAAATTATTTACAATACCTTTACGTCTATTTCCACTTAAACAACCGCTAAATACACAGAGTGGCATATTTATTCGAATTAAAGATTAATTAACAAATTATAAAATATGCTTAAAAGTAAATTTGTTTTCAAAAAAACAAAAAGGCGGCAATAAAATAAGATAACGAAAATCATGATAAGCGGAGAAAAGCGTCCACCATGATTGCGCGATTTGAACCAAAAAATGTAAGTTTCTGTCACACGTGTTTATTTTTTCATGGGAATTACATTAATATTGAATGATCGTTGTGCAGTGCGCACTACTCACTAGCCACTAGTCACTAGGCGGTTATCGAGAAATCATGTTTATGTTCATCGTTATACAATGACAAAATATAATTTATATGAACCCCAATAGTCCGGTTAGTAAAAACCCGATTTTAGATTACTATAAATTGGAAGGTACACGTTTTTTCCGGTATACCGGTAAACACGGTTTTTACAGTATACCGTTTGACACGAAAACTTCCAAATACCGGAAATACCGCCAGTCCTACCGTGTACTGTGCCGTTCGCACAAAATAGCTCCTTAGTTGATTCAACTGTCGGGTAACTTTCGGTATACCATGATGGATACCATACTATATCGGGCTTACCGATGTTATAAACTTGGATGCCATAAAGTTAAATTTTACTCGAGATTATACCACGTGTGGTTACCGTAATGATTGTGAACACATACGAGGTACATTGAAAAAGTAAGGCTATAACGCGCGCCTATACCCCCCCCCAAGGAAATCTTTTGTTTTCAAAATTGGAATTCCTGTGCTTATAATTTTTGTATATCGAGTAAACCACAATTATTATAGCACAGAATATGTGCAATTTAACATAATATAAGAACATATTATATTATATGATACCTGTAGGGTAGGTTAGGTTAGTTAGGTTGGGTACCTAACCTAACTAAATAGAAAGGTCATCAATTTTTTTTTTCGTATACGTACATATCTACTTTGTGTTAACTAACCTCTTTAAAAAGTAATGAGCAAAAAAAAAAAAAAATTCATCAACTTTAACTGAAAATATGTCACCTATTTAATTCAAATATGCCGCAGTAGACCTAGGCCTTAAATCGTCACCTACACCTTGAATCAGTCCTGCTCGTAGTTTTGGTACTTTGGTCTTGCTTTGCTGAACATCGCTAGTAAGCTGAATATACTTTCCAGAAATTTACGTAAATTTTACCATAATTAAATAAATAATACAATTGAATTTGAATGTAAATGATGACAAAATGTCATGCGATAATTAATTATATTATTTATATAATTGTGACTAGAAAAACTTTTCATGTTTACGCAAACTCTAGTAAGACCGGTATATTTATCTACCAAAATTTTTTACCAGTTAAATCCATAACACTAGTCTCACCACTTCTGGCCAATTGCAGTTGCTTCATCATTTCCGTCTTTGCGCGGAGAGCATCGAGGAAGCTCACGAATAAACCGTTCGTCCGCACGCAGGAA
This sequence comes from Pemphigus obesinymphae, assembly GCA_025469235.1. Lineage (NCBI taxonomy): Eukaryota > Metazoa > Arthropoda > Insecta > Hemiptera > Aphididae > Pemphigus > Pemphigus obesinymphae. The sequence continues at coordinate 26,271 of JAIPRL010006049.1, read as the reverse complement.
CATTCTACGGCGGTACAGAGGTCGCAACTATCCCTTTCCCACATCCGTAACATTTACCTGAATTCTTGATGAAGAAGTTAAAAAATATTTTTTGTTCGTAAAAAATACAAATATTCTATACTCGTTAAATTGTTTTATTCGCTCGATCCCGTTTCCCCGCCAACGATTTCAATAATATTTCGATTGATAATGTAGCCTTCATACGTGAAATCGAAATCGAGGTTTATAATTAAATATAATACACGTATTCTGACAAGTTTGATAAGTCTGGTAAACAAAAATAATTAAATTTTTTGGTAGAAAGTCTAATCGTAATTTTCCTTTAAGCGGTAAGGTGAATCGAATTATAAATCCATTGAAATACAAAAAAAACAAAAACCAAAACTCTCTCTATTAAAAAGCCCTCTAACCGAAAATTCATACTCGACTCCTTTTACCCCAAACCAAATGTATCAATAAAAAATGACTTAAGTAAATTTCCTATTTATAATCTTCATTCAAAAATGTCTATTCAAATTTTTCGACTTAAAAAGGAGTATATTATATACCTACAAAAAAATAAAATAAATAGTTTTTAAACCTGCAATATTCTACATTTCTCGCTCCGCTCAAAACCTAAAGTTTATTTATTTATTCTGAAATGAAATTAACTCAGGTTATTAATGTAGACCGAATAATGTATTATTATTATTATTATTTCAATTTTGAAATCGAAGATAAATCACTTAACTAATTTCAGTTGCAAAAGGTAGATTTTCTGTACTCTTAAGAAAACTACAAGGAAAATAAACAAATTACCTCTTTAAAGTACCAACATGAATGCATTTTTCACCAAAAAACCCATTTACTCTAAAACACCTACTTCATTTCTTATAGTCAAAAAGTTATATCTTATTATAATAAAATATAAAATCATAAATTCAACAGCTTTACCAGAATCTAAAATGCATTTAAGTATTCATTAAACATGTACAGATCGTACTTTTTAAAATATCAAGTTATAGTTGATATTAGACACCCGTTTATTAATAATATTTTTAAAAAAAAATTGATCCCTAGTTAAGTCATTGTATGTTAAAATTTCTTGTAAAAAACCCCAATATACATTTTAGATTTTTAAGTCTCCGATTTAACCTTCTCCGGATTATCAGTATTGGAATCTTAGTCAATCCTGTATATAGGTACCTAGGCATATATGTGATTGATATGACACTTATAAAACACAAATTTTCCAAAAAATACTTTCATATCCAATTTTTACTTTACATTTACATTATGTTGAACTAATTTTCAATTACTCATATTATTGACCGTGAATCATAGAAAATTCAAAGATTATATTCAGGAGTCGGTATTTCGGTTCAAGTCTTAAACAGGTACCAGTTTATTAAAACGTACATTGTCTTTTCTATTCTGCAGGTTTAAACGCAAACGCACAATTTACATCCGGTTTTTAATTGAAAGTCGGAAAGTCGGAAAGTCACAAATAATGATAAATTCATATTGAATTTTTAATGTCATGGAAGTTTAGGGGCGTACTCACGGGAGTAGGATGAGTGTGTCATATTCCTCCCGTGGCTTTTTTAGAAGAATTCTAATTCTAAATCTAATTCAATAGTCAATTTTAAAACTCGAATATTTTAAAACAACATTTAGTACACGTATAAATATATTTTTATGTCGAGGTTTGTGTATATAAAACACACACAATACCTTTATACAATATAATATATGCAGGGTACATTTATTATTATTATTATTTTTTTTTTTTTTTGCTAAAAATTCCCAACAGAATATGGATATAATAGGTATATTTATGTATTTTTTTTTTTTTTTTTTTTTTTTTGTTAATAACTCACAATAGAATATGAATATAGGAATAACCTTTTTTTTTCACTAATTCTTTATTTAAATCAAAATAATAAAATACGTTTGAAATTAATATACCGCGGTATAAATAAATTAAAGTACGGTATTTTACGTATACGTAATATATATTATTATATAGTAATGATTAGGGTTAGGATATTTATGAACTTCTAAATTTTAAAAATGCATACAAATATGCCTGAAAACTATTAAAATATGCTTTTAAAATAAACATCTATGCCATTATAAAATGCATTGAAAATTATTATTTCATTATTATTCTTTAAAAATCTATACATTGATATAATTGTTTTTTGTTTCAGGTAATACAAATATCTAATGTAGACTAACCCAAATTTAAATATTATATTAAGTTATGATTTACATAATCTCTGAATTGATTAATTGATCGATGAGAATTTTTCGAGATTTTTGAACGGGAACTTGCGTCGATTATTGAATGATAAATTTCGGTAAGACGAAAACTACATTCAACACCGACGGACGTAAATGGGTACGTGCATATCGAAAATATACACAATCATCTGGTAAACAGTTTTTTAAACTTACTTGTTTCATGTGAGTTTATTTATTATTTACTGTTTTATGTACTTGTTTTATTGAAATTATTTTTTAATCGAAATATACGAGTATATTATTCATAGTTTTTTTCATCAAAATATGCATTTGTTTGCAGTTTCTTTCTAAATATGCATTTATTCTTAAAACCCCTAAAATTAAAAATATTCAAAATAAAAGTTATTATAACTGCTTTTACATCATACAAAACAAATTCATAGTTGATATTTATCAATAAAAATGTTTATATTTATGACATTATCAAAAATTATTGTTTGTGATTATTTTGTAATACTAAAGGAAAACCGAGACCAAGATTATGGTAGTCTCCGTCTTGGTCTTGTTCTCGTCAACTCAGTCTTGGTATTGGTCTTGATCTTGTCGATTCCTTAGAAGTCAGTTTTGGTTTTGGTCTCGTTTACTCAATTTGGGTGTTAGTCTTGGTTAGTGATGTAAAATACTAAAATTACGGTAATAGTCTTTTGGTATAATCTAACTATAATAATATTCTTATGATTTTCTTTTTTAACTACATTTTCTCGATTCAAAATTTATGTATATAAATTATTTTTGCTAAGCTAATGAATTTCAGTATTATAATTACATCGAGACACCAGTTGAATAATAACTCATCTAATGACATTGCTCTACGGACGAACATATTGTAATCGTAACATCTCTACTAGGTATATAAACATAACGACGAACAATAACTTTGGACAATGTCGTTTTTAAATCTTAAACGTTTTTCACGCGATTTATAGTAAAATTTGTGTAGGCGCCTACTATCCTAATATGTACACGGATAACCTATATGCGATTATTAAAAAAATTACATTGACTCGAATCGATATTTTAATATTACTCTGTCTCGTTTGTATATAATATTATAATTAATATTATACCATCGATAGAATTCTGCCGAGCTGCACTCTCTCGGAGTTTCAACGACATAATTTACTCGATTTTAGTCCCGTCGAATAATATCTGGATGAACGAATAATCTAAATAGAAAACTTGTACCGTTTTTCGAACATTGTGCTCGAGTAAACTTTATAATTATCAAATAATAAAATATATATTTAAAAAAAAAAAATGTTTACGTTAAGTTTAATGATTGTTATTTGTTTTTCGAACCGATAAAGGTGTAATTTCGGTTTTCGACGAAAACACGTTATCCCTGATATTACACGGCCCAGACAATTCGTATTATGTACGGTAATACTGGTAATAATAATAATAATAATAATAATAATAATTTTAACCGATGTCGTAATACGAGTAATATCGATATTATATTTTGGTTTTCGCGATTTAAAATTCAAACCAAAAGAATTAAAAATACACGCGTTATGCCCTCCGTTTGACCCAGACATAATCTAGGGTCGACAACGCGTGATAATTGCCGTAAAACACGTGTTTTTCATATACTATAGGTCAGGTACATATCGGTATAAAATATGTTTTTTTTTCTTAATGACTAAATCATTTTCCTGTTTTTCGAGAAATAATAATATGTAAAAATATTGATACGGAAATTTTTGTTTGTTTTGTGTTATTTATTTTTAACTCAATAATTTGGCTTAACAATTAACTATTAGCCAGGCTGGCCAGAAGATAATACAGTTAACCGTTCTTTGACTTGTTGAAAATTAAGTTAATATTATAGGAGAAAGTAAATTATAATATATGAGAATTAACTAAACTATTATCAATTAAAAGTAAAATTTGAAATTAAATTACCTACAATTTTTCGGAAAACTATTTTATTGTATTGTATTAAATTACTTTAACGCAGTGTTTTTCTCAACAACCAATACTACAGAATATCAAATGGATAAGGAGGAAAAAACACGGCATTAACGCTTTATCGGATACATAATATATAATATCAATGCTGGGCCCCGTTAATGATTTATTTTGAACTCAATTAAGTTAAGAAATAAATACGAAACGTTTATAGTTAATAATTTATTATTTTTTTTAATGACTCAGTTAAGTTAATGGGGGTTTTTTTTTTACAAGCCATGACTACATTTCAGATAATTAAGTAGGTATCTATTGTTTTTTTAAAGATAAACCATAAAAATGTTTTCAATTAATTAGGTATTAATAAAATATAGAGCACGGAATATTTTTTACCGGCTTTTCGGTGTCAGGATTGGAGCACCTATTAAAACCGTTGACAGACATTTTTCGATTCATCGGACGAAAAGATATACGGTAAAATTGTAATTATAATTTTCTTTTTTTAAATCTTGTATTTTAATTTTCTTTTTATACTAATTGACTTTAAATTGTTCATAAAAGGACATAAATAAATATTTGTAATTAATAATAAATTATTATCGTATGTACCCATATATGTATAACAATAATAATTGTCAATAGTCAATGTATCTAACTGTCGATTACTGAAATTTTGGAAACGGTACGATTGGGATTACGATTTATAAATTCCAATCAATTTACGTGTAAAAGAAATAATACGACAACGTTTACAAAATTAACAAACTCTCACCTTGAGGACACTGTGCGCGTAAGCTGTTCTACACGAGTTCCTGATTTCAAAAAGCTGGCCAAGGAGAATAAATGCAATTTTTCACATTAAATTTCATGGTAAATTATTACTATTATTAGGTATTGTACAATAATTTACCTAATATTGTAATTTTTAATATAAATTAAATGCAATTATTAAATAATTTATTTTTATTTTTATACTGCTATTTTTAAAATATAAAGATTTGAAAAAGATTTTTTTCACTGGACCTCATTGATTTATTATTTTAATCTTTAGGACTCCAATGGAAATTATTAGTTGCCGACCCCTGATTTACAGTGACGCAATTAGCCCTAAAATCTTACGGATGTGCCTTACCCATAAACATAATAATATTTTGGTGTTGAGTTACTTGTAGAATTATTTATCTATAAACAAATACCCGGTTTCTACAAAATAATTTGTTTTTTACGTATTTCGAAAACAATGTTCCCGTCTTCAGTGTTAAACAACTAGGCACTGTCGTGGTTGCAGTTGTAGTAGTTGCAGTTTAACACTGAAGATGAGAACCTTGTTTTCGAAATACGTATTTGTTAAATAAAAACAAATTATTTTCTAGAAACTGGGTATTTATTTATAACATAATATTGTCCAAAAAAACAGAGGTGGAACTAGAGAGTTTGACACCCGGGGCATATATCGTGTCAAATAAAAAAAGATCAACTTGTTTTGTTCATTTACTTCCCCGAAAAACTTAAACAACAACAAAACCAATCATAAGGCAACAATTTCGAAACTCGTTTATTTTAATATCAATTTAAAAAAAAAAAAAAACGATTTAATTTTTTGGAGGGGCTACACGCCTGTCGCATGCACATCTACTTACTGCAATATTATACCGTCGCGCATTGATACGTAAGTACCAAAAATTATTTCCTTATTTCGAAACGAAAAAATTATTAATTTTCTTTTGGCCCGTGATTATAATAATATTCTGTAATATAACATAATATAAGACCATTGTTAAGCTTTACATTCGTTCTCCAATCGATAGCATTCTTCCGAGATTATATTCACTGTTCTGATAACCACAAACGAAACTCTCGAGAGGCGATTTTTGTTTCAACCTTTACACGTTTCAATAAAAAAATAATGTTTGTTGTAGTTTAAAAACAATTGATTATTATTATTAATAGTTGAATGCAAATTTATTTATACGTAAATGCCGAGCGCAGAGACTGATATATTATGTAGACGCAATAGTACCAACCTACCCCCCACCTGGATTAAAATACTTCTCGCGTATAAATAATAAATATTAAATACGAAGCTGTAATGCGATTTTAAGATTAAAATTAATTCTCGACGACGTCAATATCTTACTAATGAGTACCAGTAAATACTAGATAAGAGCTGATATTATATGTACTAGGGTAATGTGTACACCTACTCCGCGAAAATGTCGAGTCTCTAATTGAACAATTATTTTCTGGTGGGAAATAAGTAGGCGTGTTTGTAATCAATAATATTGTTGTTGAATTTTTCTCACTCCGGGTTCTCTTATTGATAATGGGCAAATAAATCTTTGTGACCGATTATGTAATATACGACGATATTTCTTTGGCTTGTACCATAGATGCTGCCAGTAAAATACGACTCTGATATGAACATTGACGAAAAAAAACAAACCTGCTACCTGTACGGTGTGCACACAGTATAATACAGTTATTAGACAATATTATTAATATACTTACTTCGACATCAGCGACAACAAAATATTATTGCGAATAATGGTTTCAAGTACCTATCATAATGGTCCAATAAATAAATCGTGTAAATAATGAATGTTGTGTCCGAGGCGAAAATAAAATCGTTTATTCATGGACAATCTAACGTTTTTCTACTATTCGTATCACGCCGAGAACATTATACGTATTATATATTATAGGCACTCTGTTTTCCGCGTGAATCGAATCATTCTCGGAGTACTTGTTCAAAACGACGAAATCGAAATTGATTAATTGCCTATTGTAAAATTAACGAATTTCAGATTTAGCCGGTTATTTTATCGAGTTAATATATGACAAAAAAAAAAAAAAAAAACTAATTAAGTCAATGAAAATCAAATGGAAAAAGTCAAAATTGACTCGCCTCGTAACTTGTTGACTCGTTAATGCCCAGCATTGTACGATATAGAATGGCAGCCAGTTCTTTGGGTGTGCGTGTTTTCCATTTTTCTTTTTTCTAAATCCAACAGCCCCGCCTAACCGGGACAACGATTCGATAATCATCCGTGAGGACCGCGGCCGGAACACATCAACAATAAGGGCCAAATAAATCCTTTGACGAAATTCGAAAAATTCTGCGATATTACGAGACGGGCTCTCGTCATTTCGATGTTTGCGATAAGGGCCGCAGTATCACGTCAAGGATAATTGGCTTGTCACTCGGAGACCATCTCCATTTATAAATATATATATATATATATATGTATACTGCCCTCATAAGCTAAAACGCCGTAAGTCGGAAAAAAATGAAAAATGAGTCAGCTACGGCATTTGATAGGTATACCAATTTTACACATTTTCTGCAAAAAAAAATAGCCTAAAAATACATTATATAGGCAAATAAACACATTTATTGATTTTTAGTAATGCCGTAAATAATGAACTTAGTTGTACTAAGTAACAACGCCGCATCATACATTTACTAAGCCTAAATGCCGTAAATATTTTTATAAATACGGCATTTTTGCTTAGTACGTCAAAGATACGGCGTTTTGGTTTAGTAAAGAGAGAAATTATAAAGAAATTATAAGAAATTATAAGTATAAAAATATACCTAGTCGTAAATTAAAAGTTTACACATTTTGAAATGTCTTATCGACAATCACAACACTCAGATAAATATCGTTATATAAATATGAATACATTTTAATAAGTACGTGACTAATAAAATATGTTAAAAATGATATTTTATAGTAGGTACATTTAAACTTAAAATATCACATTCGTCATCTGACATACGACATTCTTCTCCATAAACAGGATGTCTATAATTCATAAAAGTACTAAGGATAAATGTAAAAAGTAAGTTTTATTATTGAAAAATGCATTTTAACCGGTTGAATTTGATTTCATTGAGTTTTTAAGGAAAAATCACATAAATAAACACTAAAATTTCCGTGAAAAGTATAATGCACGAGGTCGTATGATTGTTTGAAAATGTGTAAACTAAAAACTCGTTTTTTCTCGAAAATGTTTTTTTCGGACTTACGGCATTTTAGCTTATGAGGGCAGTATATATATGTATAATGTATATATATGTATATATATATGTATAATGTATATATATATATATATGTATATACATGTTTATGTATGTATATATATATATATATTGTATATGTATGTATATGTATTATATACGGTACGAGCTCGTCTTAGACAGTTCACGTACACGGCCGAAGGGATCAATGGCGATTTTTGTGTTTGTATATTTAACGGCATGCGTACGCAGGGATTTATCGGCCGTAAAACAATGCGAATATTATCGTACACATACGAACGTTACAATAGGGATCAGACCCGTCGAATGGTGGACGCCATTCCCGTAAAGTCAGCGTCCGTGACGATTTGGGCCGTAAGGGAACTATATATTCATTGCACATATACTGGGACGCAGGGTTTATGTCGTTTATAATATTATTATCATAGAACAAATCAAAACGGAATGGACACTATAATGGGAAATTACACTCGTTCTCATGGCCACTACACCAGTGGCGTGCCCGGAATTTTCAAATAATTGAAAAATTTAATATTATCCCAAAAATTGATAAATCGCTATCAGAAAGAAAAAAAAAAAAAAAAGGTCATTCGTGTAAATTTCACTATGAATTCAATACAATCTAAATAATCATTCCTTTGCCGTATTGTTTTCTGCGTTGTCCATATGCACACACAGTTATAATATTTATCGTACTTGGGAATGTATAGTAAAATGAATCTATAATTAAAGAATTTAAAATCATACTATACATTATAAAAAAAAATTAAAACAAAATAAGATTATTTTATTTATGTTGACATCCATAGAAACGAAAAAAGGTCGTCGGATGTCAGTAGGAGGGGAAGCAACTTATTAGATAGGACGACACTCTTGATGAATGTATTGCAACATCGATAAAACAATTCTGAGCGGAGTTTTGGTGGTAATAATATACGTAAATATCGATTTGATCAAACCGTATATAGGTAGTTTTTACATCAGTTTTCGGTAGTTTTTCCTACCGCGTTTATCGAAAATGGCCAGAAACGGACAAATGACCTCTTCAATGCAAAAACTAGATGACATTTTCCACTGGAAAATGGGAACACGTGTACAGGTTGGTTCATGTCTTCTGGTCGAAACGTTGTACACAGAAAAAAAATAGTAAACATCATTGTAAAACCACTAGTTTCCTGGCTCCGCTCAAAATCTAAAAAAGCCATGGGACGGGGAGATATATGACACTCTCATTCCGCCCGTAAGTGTGCTCCTGCACTACCCCTCCAAGTTCTTATCAGTTTCAATCAAAAACCTGCATACTTATGGCGCCCCTCGTGGATTATCTGATACAATTATGTAAATATTTAGTAAAAAATTATCTCACCAGAGAGCAAGAGCATACTTAGTCTAATTAGTACGCAGGTTCCCGGCTGATTTGATAAGAATTTTTGACCCCGGTTTTTGCTACGGCACATCATAGGTCGTCCTGCAACCATAGTATCTGTATCCGTGATTAAATCTCCAAATTCAGTGATATTATAATCACGGATATTTTTAAAGGTCGTGTCAAAAATGGTCATCGACAATATTTTATATTATACAGTACCTATACAATAATTATAATATACTGGTGGACAGAGCACATTTTGAGGAAGGCTATTTAATTCAGGCCGTTTTATTAATATAATAACATAAGAAATAGTATTTAATAGCCGTGAATGCAAAATGAATTAAAATAATATTAAAACGAAAAATTGTTCAACATAGAACTGTTATAATCGGTAAGTATAACATTCCAGTATTTGGTACATATATTATATGGGCTATATTCAGCTATTTTAATGTGAATTATAATCAATACCATTCCAACGCACATCATCGAATGATTATTTTGCAAATATTTTAACTCTAAACCATCATAAATTCAAATAAATAAATGTTTGATTTAATAATAATATTAATTGCCATTAGAAAAAAATTGCCATTAGACAATTGAAACATTTTTGATCAATGAATGAAGTGATGAACTCCATTATATTTGAAATAAATAGGAATGAAAAATACAAATTCCCTATGTTCATTTTTCAATCTTCGGCTCCAATACTATAGTATTATCAAACGGTTTTAATTTAGGCCATGTGAAAAACGCACAATGAAATTCTAAAATATATATTAAAGAAATGTCTTGAAAAAGCAAAATAAAATGACACATAGTTAGCTTAGGTAGCATAGATAGGCTTGAGAAATTGAAAACTTTAAAAATAACTACATAAATTTCTATAATAGGGGCAACATGGGCCATTGACTCAGGGCATCAAATTTCGAGAAAGAGCTATGGAAAACATTTTTTTGACTCGTGAATTTCCAACAATTATTGCATATGAAAATTTCTAAAACATAATTTACCGTCAAAAAATAAATTGTGTTTGATAGCTGATTTTCTGTTACCGTCCATGGACAGCGCACGGGGCGAACCGTTAAATTGCAGTAGTGTTAAAAATATTAAATAATATTAGATAAATGATATTAAATTAATTATTTATTATCAATGTTTTCTAATAATTCATTATAAATGATTTCTGTTACATAACCTTAAAAATAAGTTTATATCGATACCACAATTGCGCTTTCACAATTTTAATTAACTTTCAAAATTTAAAAATGTAACGTAGCTCATAGATGAATTGCACGGGTTATATATTGTGGTTATATTTGTAGAAAAATTCCACAAATCGATCTTTTTCACATTAACAAAAGTATAATTCATTGGGTAGAGTCTTTTCACTGAAACTGCACAGACTTGATGAAACATTTTCACACTTCAGCGTAAATGAATACTGTATCGAATAGAAATTTTTCAAACTACAGCACTACACTGAAAACAAACCCTTGGTAGAATAATTGATAAAAATACCAATTGAATAAATAAAATTATAGTCATTATAACATACTATATAGTATTACACTATTACTATAGTATATTATATTATTATATTATGTTGTCACCGTTATATTGCCAGCCATAATTTCATTCAATTAACAATCGTTTGTATTGTAATTTTTTTTTTAATATCTATTATCATTCGTGCCATAATTATTGACTGGAGGAAAAAATCATTATTGTTTTGTAAAATGACGATATTAAAATTAAATTAAGTATTATACACTTTTTACTATCAAGTTGACCATTTATACCGTCCAATTTACAAAATAATATTAACAATGTATTTATTGATCTAATAATATTTATATTATTCTGATAAAATATTATTGGTGTAACGAAAATCGTTGCAACACCGACGTGAAATCCGCCTAAAAGCGGGATAAAACTGTGGAACTTTGACAAGTCGAATTTCAATTAATCTTAAAACCGTTTTGAATTCAGCAGCTTATCTTCCAGGAATCGATCGAAAATTTTTTTGGTCATTTCATGTATCACTGAAAATCGCAATTTCTAAACATTGATTATATTTCAAGTCCGAATAATCAAGAAAAATACCTCGGTCGATGCCCAGAGTACAGGCCGAAAAATTAAAATCTGTATTTAGACTTCGGAAATGTCACTACTCAATGTTGTATCCCGCTCGATAATTCTTAAACGGAAATACAATGATTACCCAACAACAAGACGAAGTATGAATACTAGGTTATTTTTGAATTAATTTTAAAATGTACTTGAATATTTCCAAATTGTTAGGTTTTCGTTTTTTCCAAGATTTCTTGAAAATTGTATCCATACAGAACCCCTCGAAAACTGCAGCCCTTTAACTGGCAACATACGCGTTCAATTTGTCAATATTGCAACCGTACATTTTTTTTTTTCCAGCGTAACAATGTTCTTTGGCGAGATTTGGTTTTATCTCTGTCTGTAGGGCAAATATAACACACTGATTTCCTAGTTCTCGTACGATAACTCACTTAGCGACTCCATTTTTGGAAATTAAAATGCACGGCTATTTTTTTCAACGCAAATTTCGTGTAAATACGACTTAGAACCTTTTCATGCCATATAAAATACATTTTGACCTGCCAGCCTACCAAACCGTTTACATCCATTTATAAATATAATTATATTTCACGTTTGACTTGCGTACGCCAGTTATAATATATTGGGAGGGGGGGGGGAGAGACAACGGTAATAATATTACTTATCGAACGGATCGTATGGAAATATTTCTCGTAATGTCCTGGCCAGCTCCTCTGCACACGATTATGACCCTCGAGATGTTTCGAATTCCGACCCTCTCCCCCCAACCCCCCAACCCCCTATCTACCTGGACATAAATTATAACCACACATTATACCGGGCGATTCCGGCGGGAAACGTTCATTTTGTTCGTGTCAAATATTACGTTCGTTTTGCTTTTTCAACGAATGAAAACGTATACTGTATTATATTATTATATAGGTCTAATACGCTGTACCTATACGGTTTTCCTATATTTTCGACAATATTATATACTATCGTTTTATTATAACTATATGTGCGGCGTTTTATTGAATTACGAACATTTTATTGTAACGGCGTCTAGCTATTTAACTACGTTGTTCACGCCGTATTCACGACGCAGAATATTTCCGCCGAACGTTTTTCGATGTACCTCTTCTACGTATCGACAGTATTGAACCGACAGTTAATTATTCATAAACATTTTTTCGGGCGACAGATAAGAGGTGTCGGGGGATAGCAAAAAAAAAAAAAAAAATTTAAAAAAAAAAATCATTTTTTTACTCGCCCCGCCACCACTATACTCGCCGTGCGTTTAAACTTTTAACGATAAGACAAAACAAAAAAGCTGCGGTTGATGCGACATTATTATTATAAATGCAATTTTCAGAAAAATACAAATTATCCGTTGCCGAGTATTTAATGAACAATATATTGGGTTGTTGAAAAAAAAAAAATGATTATAATTGTTATTGTTATAATTGTTAATGATAACAAATTTGACACCATTTAACGTACACAGTTGTATAATTTTCAACATTTGCAAATACAAAAATTAACCGAGAAAATGACATTTCCGGACAAAATAGACTAATACTTATCACCCGGTATACCGTACAACTGTATTACGCCAAGTCCGGATGTTATTTATTGTGACGATCTCAAACCGGACATTTGACGTGAGTTAAAAGTAAAACCACCGCCCGAATCGGTATGATTAATCGTTGTCGGCGCACACTGGAAATGTCTCGCGGTGCCTCAAAATATCCCGCACATGGGTATATGTCGAAATATTTGTTTCAACGATATAAAATTCTGATCGTCATTGTGTTTTATCGAATTTAAATTTTCAAACGCAAACCGGTAAGTTTTGAAAAACATTTTCCTTATTGCTCAAAGTTAAATTCATATGCGTGAAAATTATAGATATAATTATGTTTAACCGTATCGTAGACTATTCGAACACCAATATTTAGACACTTCTCGTGGTATAGAGTACGTTTTTAAATACTTCTATTTTTTAAGTAATTAAAATGGTAATTTAAACACTTAGGTACTATTCATTTGCGCGCCTATTTAATGCGTTTTGCATTAAATACTTTTCAACTTCTTGATACACAATTCGTTTTCAAAAACCTATTCATTTTTTTTTTTTTATCATCTGGTCGTCGTTTTCATTATATTCATACGCCCATCGTCATAATCATTAAAATAATTAATTATATCATTTATACTATACAATGGAATTTAGACGCGTAGACGATGAAAATACATTGTATTACGGTTAAAATATGATAATAGTATGTTATTAAGCTAACCTAACCTATAACTGTGGTCATTTAAAAAATATTTATAATAATTTTAATACAAGTCAATATACCGAAATCTTACAGAAACCACTCAACAATGTGTGTGCATATACCGCGTGTATTATTTATTATCTGGTACATATATATATACGTAGATTTCTGGGATATTGTTGGACACATTTTGAAATCTGTTGGTTTATCCTTTCAAAATTCAAAATTCGTGGGCATGAACTTGTCGGACATTATTATTAGTCACCTGTCGGAATTTTAACCGTTACGATATTATATACAAACCAAAATATGTAGTTCCTCCAACTCATTACAAAGTCATGAACAGATGTAGTGAAATTATAATTTTTTTTTTTTTTTTTTTACTTCTTCGACATAATATCTAGATATGAATTTAATACCCCACGTACAACAATAAATTGTCGGTTTTCAACTTTGTACTTTCCGACTTTGAATATATGTATGATATTTCAATAAAAAAAAATTTAAAAAAAACCCACTCCTCCTCATATAAATATCTATATTGTTATTGCTTCTTTTTTTTTTTCTAACATGAATGGTATATTTTTAAGGTGAGATACTTTTAAATGGGAAATATTCTGAACGGAAAACATTTTAATCTCAATGATAGCATATTATACTGCATCAGTGCATCAGCCACGTGCTTGCAAGTACAAATCGTACACAAAGTCATCGGCCGCGATATTACTTTTTCTCTAGACTTTTTTTTTTTTCCTTATAAACTAATTGCGTTTTTCTCGTTCGTGATGCATATATTACAATTACTTGATTTGCGCTTATGAGATTTTTTTTTTTTCCATCATTATTATTATTATTATTATTATTACAAAAATGCATGCAGCGCGCGTTGAAAATGTAATATTCTAGCCCCGACTTCCGGTACACTGAACAAATAAAATTTCTTCGTTATGATAATATATACACACACACACTCTATCGTTATATCTAACATAATACGTAATATTATGGGTACGACGTTATACCGGTTGTTTGACTAAACTTTAAATATTCCAATAATAAACACTTTAAATCCTTTTTCATTATGAAACGGTACTTTCAATATTTATTTAATAAAATGTTTAATAATTTTTTTTTTTTTTTTTAGCTAGATTCAAAAATGTACTGTACGCACTTATTTAGTGTTTTTTATTTATATCGTACACTTTCCAGTTGTTCGTATTACAGACTATCATTTGTATAGTATATATATATTATAACGATTACAACAAACAAATAATAATCGTATATTATGCAATATTATGTACATAGTTCTATAAAGAACGAAATAACGATGAATGAAAAATTTCAAAACTCATAAAGTACCTATACCTACTTAAAAAGTAAAAAAAAAAAAAAAAAAAACGTAACCCATAAAATCCAATATATATAATACGTACTTATAATTTATCGTGTGAATAATATATAGCTCGTGTTCTTAACTTTGTTTGCGACCTAAAAGCCAGATCTCATTACATTCTACGTTAGCTTTTTAATTGCATTCAAATTTTTTTAATTACAATCAACTCGAAAACACGTTGTGTATTATATATAATATATAATACGCTATATATTGTATATAGTAAAACGAACTCCGTTATATATGAATAAAATAATGAAGAAAGTTTATAATAATTTATCAATAGCCGACGGATAAATAAAACGGATTAAGAGAAAACGTCATCCGGCACACAACAGCTCCTACAAAAATACATAAATAAATGGAAACTTTATTTTTATAAGTCTGGACTCATTGAATGCTTATCACGCTGGTCGCGGAAATAACATGGAATATTTATCGAATTCGTTAAATCATAAATAATGTCGTAATTTGTTTAAATTTATTTAGATAATGTCTTTAAAAAAAAAAAAAATCAAATATTTCGTGTAAAAACCAAACTGTGAAAGAAAACGATCTATGATAATATATATATATATTATGTAAATCATATAAATGTCGATCAACCTATATTCCTATCATGATTATAAATTATAATATAACAAGTTAGAATAAAAAAAAATAAAATAAAAAAACACCGATAATGCCACAACGATAAAACACAATCATGAAATAAACTGCGCCTTCCTCACCTCCCGACCACCTGAAATACTTGGACAAAATATGATAAGCAAAGGGAGTATTGTAGAAATAAAACTTCCATATAACTGCTTGATCAATGAATATTTTGATTTTTTCATCGAATTTTAAACAAAAATGTGATAACAGGAATAGGTGTAATTATCACAGAATATCATAGAATATACAAATTTAAAATTAACTTATTTCCATCATACCTGTTTTTTTCTTATCAGAATCGTTTTCTGGGTAGTATTTATTCAAAGATCAGTCCATTTAGTTAATAGATCTACGGGTACAGCCACAGAATAAATTTAATCGAAATGGAAACTTATAATAAACTACACGCTTTTGTTGTTCTTAAAAAGTAGATCCGACACGTGGAAAATATAGCTCAGTGTGGTCTGGAAACGATTTTTCCGATTTATGTTGCAATATAGTGTCACTGTTCTTTAAAATCTCTGCGATATAATTAAATGACGTAGTTGTCAAGTTGTTTATAACCACAATCAAATTACATAATTTTTGACACTAACAGTGTAACCCAATTCAATATTAATGGGCGGACTTTCGTATTGAATAAAAAATGTATCACTGCAACTGGAACAAAAATACCAAGATTCATGCTGAGATAAAAAAAAAAAATGTTTGTATAAATATCTTGCAGACTGAATATTATAAAAATATCAGCCAGCTTTGAGACCAAATTTCTAATCCCAATTTACAAATCCTTCACATAATCCAAAATTGAATTTTGGTATTATACCTTATTCTATACAACAATCAATAAGGCATTACGAACGCTATATATCTGATAATGTACAAAACGCAGGATTAAGCTTAGGGACTTTCCACACACAACAGAAGCACATAAACCCTATAAGATATTAAAGTAAAATTATTGTAAAGTCTTTTGGTCTACTTAGCAAGTAAGACATAAAATGTGCCAATATTG
This sequence comes from Pemphigus obesinymphae, assembly GCA_025469235.1. Classification (NCBI taxonomy): domain Eukaryota; kingdom Metazoa; phylum Arthropoda; class Insecta; order Hemiptera; family Aphididae; genus Pemphigus; species Pemphigus obesinymphae. Next base: position 9,234 of record JAIPRL010006049.1, on the reverse strand, counting down.
TACAAATTTACAAAAATTAAAATAAAAACTGAATAAACTTAGTCGAAATATTTTAGTAGTAAAAATATCTCTATGGAAAAAAACAATAAAATTAATAATCAAAATGTATTTTTAAACATTGTCCATATGAGCGAATCGAGACGAGTATATTATATACTATGCCTATATAGTGATGTAAACAGTGGCGGTTTTGGGGAGGTCGACAGGGGGACGGAGATACTCTTCATTTTTTTCATATTTAAGAGCGTACTTCTTTATATATTTATCAAAGAACTCGGGGAACGCAGTGTCCTTTTTAGTTTTAATTTAACATTTTTTTTTTTTTTTTTTTTTTAAATATAAATTTTCTTTGAAAAAAATAGTAGAACTTACGAAAACGAATGTTTTCTGTCCTTATCACATACTAGGTTTTAGATAAAATCACGATATACAATTTTGAAAAGTTGATCATTTTACATCATATTGATATATTATATAGGTGATAATAATCTATAATATATATTTTGGCGAAATCAATGCGATATCGATAAATTTCTGTTATTTGGTACCTAGGTATTTTTTTACATTTAATTTTATTAATGGAATTAGTTTGGATTATTCATTGTTAGTATAGTCCTTTTTTTCGGATTTTAGTTTAGATAAAAGGAATTTAATGGGAATATCTACAAGCTTTCAGTAGGAAATATATTGTAGTTCATAATTAAAAGAAGTAAATTTTCGATTTTCCCAGTATGTAGTTTTATTAAGTGAATAGGAAATCCATACCGAAAATAACCAAAAATTGTTATATTACATCAGAAAGTAATAATCAGAAATTAATAACGAAAGTACAGATATTTTAAAACTTAATTTTAATAATATGTTTTAAGAGGACGTCGCACAACTCATTTTTAAGGGGTTCTGGATAGGCAATATTTTAGACATTTTTAGAAAAAGAAAAATCTATCAACTATAAACTTTTTAATATAATTTAATAGTAATTGAAAAAAAATCCTGTGTCAGTACTATTTTTTATTGTTATTTAATCACGATATTTGTTTAAAAATCTGTCTGCGCAAAACAAACAAAATGGCTTTTTAAAATTATTCTTAAGTTATAACACTTATTATAAAATTTGTAGATAATATCGTTTCAGAGATAACCTTTTATTTAACAATTTTCTAAATATTAAGCTCGTTATTGAAGATACAAAATACTATTTTATTTTTCCATTTTTAAGAAATTGTAACTTTTTTTAAACGTAGGTATTATTTTAAAAATAAAACACCGATGAGATCATCTCTAAAATGTTGTTTTTAATCAATTTTATAATTAGTATTTTAATTCTAAAATTATTTTTAAATACTATTTCATTTATTTTGGATAATAATGTTTTTACAACTTAAAATCTTCAGTTTTATGTCCTCTTAAGTTTAAACAATTTTAAAATAATTATTCCAGGAATAAATGTACGATCATTGATCACAAATAGTAAAATATAAAGTAAATTATAAGAGTAAATTATCTAAACATTCGTAGAACATTATGAACATTATGACCAACTATTATCCGTAAAACCTCACATAAAAATAAATATTTTTAATAAAATATATAAAAATCGCAATTTTCTAATTTTCAATGACCATTGAAAATTTCAGGGGAAAAAAATGTTTCAATTGAAAATTGTCAAGCTTACATTTCCAATTATACCTACAGTATAATTCTACTCGTATACACAATAGTCATTTTTTCAAAATATTCATCCGTTTTGCATATTTATTACAAAATGCATCCCTATAGCTCTTGTTTAATCTATTATCATGTAATTGACATTTTATAGAAATATTTACGAGGTCATTTCGATTATAGGACACAGGACACATTTAGTATCCCGGTGAAATATAAAAATATACAAATTCTAGTCACGTACTTGACAAATCGTTTCATTCTTCTCGATACGAATGCAATATATAACGATAAACTATATAAACTTTTTTATCAATATTTTATACTTTTAACGTAAAATATACAAACATAGACAAACTGGAATAAGTTTTTATTCAAAAATGCATCGAGATCGCAATATTATTCGACAATAAATGGTATTTGAAAATTCAAAAATGTTGATAGACATATTAAAGAACCAGCTCATAATTTTAAAGTTTACGCTACGGTGTATCACTTACCTGAGTTCTTAATGATATTAAATGTAAAGAAATAGGATCTAGAACAGCGGTCCTCAGTAGAATTTTAGAAAAGTCCAAATAATAATTTTTGAAAATTACTTGCGTGCCGCATATATTTTGAATAATAATAATTAAAAAAATAAAGAAAAATGTGTAAATTATATATTAATTAATAATAGTTTAGTAATGTATAATTAAAATGTTACAAAAAATTCATAGTTCATAAAAATTATTAAATTTACTAGAATAGTATTAGTATATTTATAATTGTATTAAATTCATAATGATTTTTTATTTAAAGTTGTTTTGATGTCGATGGATGGTACCTGTTTCTTCTATTATTTTATATTTTATGTCTACGGTTGATTTTGATGTTGACAACCGCAATAAAATATAAATCGTCCAAATGTGCATAAATCAACGATTTCTATATTTGTTTTTGATAAATTTTAATTTGCTATATGTCATTTTACAGTTTACACAAATATGTTGACCCAAAAGTTGTTAAAATTGCTCTTACATTTGGTAAAATGGAAGGATACTGATTTTCTTTCAGTATATTCCAAAATTCTATTACATTATTTTTATCATTAAAAATATCTTTTAATGTTATCTCCTATTGTAAGTCTATTAATTCGCTTTTCAACAAACCGACATTGCAATTAAAAATATTAATTTCAGATAAATCATTTATTGTTACTGACCACGGATTTTCAATAAATTGAAATGCATTACGAAAGTGTTTGATATCATTGAAATGACTGTTCGTTTCGTTTTTTAAAATGGCCAATAGATCAAGAAATTATGATTTAAGAGTTTCTATGTCGGTTTTATTAGAAAAAAACGTTATTTTCTTTAGTGATTAAATTGAATTTGGGAAAACATGAAAAATCATTTTTTGATAATTCTTCAAAGTACATTTTGAGTTTTTCTTTGAAGGTAAAAATCTTACTGGCCATGTACGTGATAAGTTCATTTTCTTCTTGAAAATTAGTTTGAAGTATATTTAAACTTTGAGTTATATCTGCAAGCAATGCAAGTTTGTACCAAAATTCTAAAGTTTTTATTTCTAGAAATTAAGCTTTTTGTCCGTGAATAAATAATTTAATTTCTTCACGAAAATGAAAAAATCGTTCTAAGATTTTACCTTTGCTTAGCCATCGCATTTCAGTACGATACATAATATCATTGTATTGAGAATTTAGCTTGGGAAGAAATTCTTTATATTTTCAGTGATTTAAATAACCTCTGGCTGTGACAAAATTAACAATTAAAAAAGTAGACTGCTACTAATTCGTTGATCGTTGAATCGAATACTTGATTTCCAAGATGTTCAACCCTACGAATACATGTAGTGTCAGATAACTACAGATTTGGAACTTGATCACGTATTTCTTAATTAAAATTGGAAAAATTATAAAATATAGTATTTACAACTGTTCCAGTGCAATCTTTTATAAGTCCAGCAACCGAAAATGGTTTCATGCGTTTGGCCAACAAATGTGTTACTTCGTAAGATGTTTTTGTTGCAAGTTTATTTTTATTAGTAAACCGTAACGGATTGTTTTTCAGAAAAAATTATTTTTTTATCATTTTTCTTCTCTTTTTTTAGATAGGAGGGGGTAAATTTTAGGGAATTCAGTGTGTTAAGTTGTATAGTGACGATTAATATTATAACGTTTTGGGAGTATTTATGGTTTTACGATAAATTAAACACAAAGCATCGTGTTTCATACCAGAGATACTGAGAAATTCCATTTCCCGACTGTCTTGGAATATTCTGTGTTCTTCTTCTATTTCACGTTTTGCCATCTTAGACGATTATAAATTAACAGGTTAATCACAGAATTAAATATTATAACAGTACGTGATATATTACAAATGAACAATAAGGACGAACAGTTACAGACAATAATACGCGGCAACACTACGCCGCGTGGTGGAAATAAATAATCAATATGGGTTAAATAATAATCTTTAAATGCGTGCCGTACCGACAGATATCTGTCAAACCGGTGATTCGATACAATTAGAATAGATAAAATAAGCAATAATAATAAAGATAAAGTAAATAAAAGTTATTGCATATGACATTACACTGAAACCAAAAAATACGTAATTTGTTATACTTACACTATTTAATTTTGAATTTTAGAATGTAAAATTTAGTTATAGTGCGAGTCGCACAAATTTGTTAAAAAAAAAAAAAGTCCGCATGCTAGAATCCTAGATTCTAGAACGATTCAACAAATGCCATTTGTCCAAAAAGGGCATGTAAAAAATAATTAATCAAAAAAAAAAAAGAAAAATGTTTAGTACAAAAAAAAATCATAAAAATAACAATTTATCATACACGTTCCAATAAAAAATATATAATATTGTTAATAAATAGAAACTAAGACAGTTCATAAAAAAATCTATCGTTAAAAGTAAAAGTAAATATTTATAAACAGAATCTAGAACAGTTCGTCAAAACTCTGTTGTCAAACACACAATTAATCAAACGAACATAGGTATAAATAATATATATGTTAAGAAATAATATCTAGGACTATTCAACAATGATACGATTTATCGAAAAATATTAACATATTAAGAAATAGGACCTACGATAGTTTATCATGAATATTTCGCCAAAAACACAATACGTAAAAAACATATTCATGAATAAATATATGATATATATATACAAAAAACTTTCCATAATTATTCAATTTATACTAATTATTATAAAAAAAAAAATTCATTTACAAACATAAAATTAGTTATGTGCCTATCCAAAAAAATCGAAAAGCGTTTCAAAAACAAGAAAATAAGCAAAAAAAATTGAAAATGTTTCCAAAATCTCAAATTATCATCTATTTTATAAAATGGTAAGGGCCCTGGGGCCATGGCCTTGCTGCTCTCCTTCCCTAAATCAATCCCCGATTGCAATATTGTAAGGTATTCTTATCTTTTGACAGTCTCCAGGGTGGACAGCGTTCACATAATAAAATTACGATATATATATATAACAAACTTGAATACTTTCAAGCAAATGCTAATTGTTATTATCCGTGTTTATGTATTTTAGATTCTGAGCGGTTTTGCAATAATGTTTATTTTTATTTTCTGGAAACAACTTTTCATTGAGAATCCTTATCCAATCGTAATGTATAACAAATTGGTTGCAAATTTAATCAGGAAAGTACTTTGAAGAGATAATTGATTTTCCCGATAGCTTTTTAACCTGTTGGGAAAAACTACCTACCGACAAATGACGCAAACACGATTTATTTCGAGTCCTAAATCAGGTAGTTTTGGATTTTATAGACTGAAAATTTAATAAATAGTTAGGTGCACGTCATTTTTAAATATTTTAAAAATGTCTTTTTTTCTTTTGAGGCATTTCAAATTTGTGGTATATTTATACATATATAATATTTATTATTTATAATTCGTAAAATAATTTACATATAGTATAGCTGACAGCTTCGATCAGAATTGTTTATTCAAATACAATGCACCTTATCCAAATAATATACATCCCATATGTGAAGTGCTTCTAGCCCTATTGACACCCTTTTTACTATTAAATTTTCTAAAACACAAATTATTATTTTAAATTTTTTATTTAAATGTGGAGATTGTTTATATTGTAAATAAATCATTTAAATACATTTGTCAAAGTATAACCTTTAACACTGCGCAGTGGTGTAGCCGTAATATATAATATACACAGTAAAAAATGTATATTATATATATCAAAAATATTCATTAAGATTTTTATTTTATATCAAAATTTTGATAAAAAAATAAATAAAAATTTTCTTGGATTGGTCCCGTCTCTCACCTTGAGAAAATCCTAGTTACGATACTGCCGAGTGCTGTGATAACATAATAAAAACAAAACGAGATACAAACAAATAATATTACGATGAAAAAAAAACACTCGAAATGAAGTAGTGTAGGACATAATAATAATAATAATAATATATGAATATAATATAAGTACTAACGAGTTATATACGTAACTATTACAACATTTCTTAGAAGCACAAAGTATGTATTTTTTTTTTTTTTTGTAAGTCATTTTTAAATTAATTATGCAGTAACACAATACGTTTTTGGAGTACAGTATTTCAACTTACGCTAGGACAAGAGATACTACTTAACTAGTCATAAACTACTGCTGTACAGAGCATAATCGTAAGCCAAAAGGATTTTTAATATTTTAATCCTCTTATGCACTTCGCGGACGAAGACACAATTATTTTTTAATTTATATTCTGCATTGTTGTGGCGAACAATGCCATATAATAATCGATTTCGTTTCATTTCGGTCCCAATTAACATATTATTTATCAATAAGTTACACTATAATATGCAATGCCAGATATGAAAATACGTTTCGTTTTTAGCCACAACGATACATTATGCAAAGGCCCTTTATATTTTGCTTTAGTGTATAACAATTTAAATGCGAACAAATTTAAAATAAAAATATGTTACAATTTACGTATACTTTAAACTTAAAAACTTAAAAAGCAATGAACTGACATGACTAAAGTGGATTTATTTATAATATATTTTCGCGTAAGACGGGATTGAGTGATTTGTTGACACAGTGATCACTCTTAGTCTTCATAGTCCTATCTATAGGTCAGAGAGAGAGAATATTAAAACTTAATCTGCTCATTGACTAAAGGAAATTTAATTAATTTCAGTTTTTTAACTTAATTTATTTCCCTTTACATTAACTCATCAAGGTCACTTCTATTATTTTTTTCAATTTAATTTGAATCAACTATAAAGTCTAATCGTTTACTTATCATCTACAGATGGTATATAATTATTATTATTATTATTGTTATTAGAAATATTTGAAAGTTGTAATTCTACTGTTATCCATCGTGATTGTAATAAATCTCTACGAAAATTTCAAAAACAGATAATGGAAATAGAAAATAAAAATCAAAAATCGAAAATTAGATACCATAAATATAAACAAAATCAAATGTGGACGATTTCGAAACAAAAGATTTAACTTAAGAGGACGCAACACCTAGATTTTTCGAACGTTAAAATGGTCTCTGTATTTCCATAAATTAACATTGTTAAACTAGTTAGATTTTAATTTTAAAAACAGTTCTGAGTTCTTTATGATATCTTCTGTGTTTTTACTAGATGATTTTTTCAAACAATTTTTTTTATATAATTAACAACTGATTCTAAAAAAAGAGTTGTTTTTTTTATTAATTTTAAGACTTTATAATAATCTGTATATAAATTTATTTTTAATTCTATCTAATGAAAACACAGTTTCATTTTTGTCTTTAATTATTCTCAAATTCATTGTTTTTTTAAACTTATTCAAAAAGTTACAAATTATGGAAATTCTTGAGCATGTTTATTACAAAATATAACAAATTATTTGATTGGCATGTGATTATACAACAATCACAGTCCTGTTTCAGTAATATTTTGAAATTATATTTAAAATATATTTATATATTCTTCAATTGCAAGATTTCATTTTTCAAGAAATTATATAAAAATTATCTATATATAACTCCATAAAAAGCGGGTATGTTACTTAATCTCAAGTCATATTAAGTTAATGATTTTTATTAACTTAACATTTAACTCAACTGATATACTCGAAATTTTAATCACTACTCACAACTTAACATGAAGTTCAAATTTATATTTCATTTCATTTTAGTAAATCAACAAAAAACATCAACTGGCCCTTTAAGGTACACTGGATTATTACCTAGAGTAAATGTTATAAAGTTCTTTCGTCCAAATTCTATTGTTAATCGTTGTATTCCTTTACACTATATGGAGAAAGTACAAACTTGGTTGAGCCCCCATTTTGAAAATTCAATCGTTTTGAAATGAAAGAAACTGCCAAGGGCTATCAAAATCCGGACAGTTAAAACAGACAAAACAAATATTTTATGTAAAATGTAATCTAGAAATCATAAATATTATAAAACTTAATTTACAGGAAAAGACAACTTTTAGAAAATAGTTTTTTCAGAAATGTGGAATTTAGAAAAATCAAAGTCTAAAATTTTTCAATTGAAACTTCAGTTAATTTGACAATATTGAGAATAATTATACACAACTTACACATTTATTTTTCCATCATTTCATTAAATTCTAAACTGTATTGTTCTGAAAATTGTTTTTAAAAAAAATTGGTTTTCGATATAGTTCCTAAATTGTATATCTCCTAAAAATGTCTTTCCAAAAGTATTTATTATTATCCTACGATATTTTTTCAATGTATTATTTACAGCCTGTAAATTATCAATATTATAAAAATATTATATATCAATAGGTACATAAAAATTTTTTGAATACTAATCACTTTGTTCTTCCTCTTTTGGCGAATCTCCGGCGATCAACTAACGTACGTAAAAGAATAATATAAAAAAAAAAGTCCAAACTTTCGATGTCGCGGTCGGGTAAGGAGAAATGTATAGGTACCTAGAAAATCGTTATATTTAAATTATTTTCAAAACTTTTAGTTTATGGATGTAAAAAAAATACATTTCAATTAAGTATAAAAATTAATTAAATGTGTAGAGGTGGTTACGACTTTGATGATAAATTTTTATAACTCACCACTGGACTCGAATTTTTTTTTTTTTTTTATAAAAAAAGTAAACTAAATTCTTTTACTGGAGATGGCATAGGCTTCTCCCTCCGTGAGTTTCTTTTAAATCAAGTTTGGCCATTGCAGGATAGGTAGACAAAATAATCCCAATATTGCAGTAAGCCATTGATTTTTCCACGTCTATTGTTTATTATTCTTATACCCGTAGATTTCACTGTATAAGTATATCAAAGTAAAATATAAAGTATAAACTTATACTTTCAAAGACAAATGTATGGACGGTTTTTTAAAAGTTCTATATGCGTGAATATATATATTCTATATCTATATATATATATATATATATCTATATATATAATTTAGGGTGGTTCTTAGTTATAGATGAAGAAAAAAAATATTAATACTTTTGATGTCGCACCCCCTAGTTTTGTTCAATACTGTAAGAAAGTAATTTAGGTTAAA
>JAIPRL010006048.1:0-29168 GCA_025469235.1 Pemphigus obesinymphae | reverse complement strand
AACAAATATCTAATTAATAACGATCAATAATGAGTAATAGCTTACTTACCTGTAAAATATTTATAATTTCATACGACCAAAGGAGCACACAAAAGTTGAAAACGCGAAATGAGACTATGAGAGTCACATTGGATTTTAGACGAACATAAAACACGAGCTTAAAACGAGAGAAAATGGAGAACAATATTATTATGGAACAAAAGAGCAATATTGACAATAACAATAAAATAGCGGTAAATCATATAATGTAATAATGCAAGTGTAACATTTTGTAGTAGCACGCCAAATAACCGCGACATGAAGGGATAAATTCGACCTCGCTACGGTCACACTGTATTCTTATCACGTGCGCGATTCCGGACCATCACTCGTGAAATAGAGTTATAGAAAGCTTATAAATAAATTGTACTTTTTGAATATATACATATTTTTATCCAAAAATGGAGCCCCCGAGTGAAATTATTGAATAGATTACATATAAATAATAAAATTAAAAGGTTCTACTTAACGAAAATTTAGTGACTTGATAAAATTTATGTATCTAATTTACACGGAACCTGCAATCATACCGCGAATATTGTTTGTATAAGAAAACATTCAGTCTAATACTTATGCGTTACCAATAAAAAGATCCTTTTTAAACAGGTTCAATGTTAAGCTAAATAACTTGATTTGTGATTTTAAATTCCAATCAATCATTTATTCAAAATCTCGTACCTATATAAATTTTGCTTCAATAATACGGAGTGATATGAACTTTAAAAAAATTATCGCCAGAACAGTTTATAGAAAAAAAAAAAAAAAAAAGAGATAAAACCTACGCTCGTACTATAATATATGTTTATATCCTAGTGTAAAGCCGGCTTAGGCCCGGACTAAAAGCCGGTCAGTATAGAGAGAGTTCGGTATAATGTTAGCTAATTGGACAGGATATAATCATAGGAGAAGTGTTTAATTTGAAAGCATATAGACAATTAATTTCATTAAATAAAATAATTTTTACAAACGGTAACAACGGTACAACATACAACATTTATATAATAATAATATTATGTAATTATTAAAATATATCGTCGCTGTGCTATAAATACTCCGTGTTGTGCAAAATCAAAATTTTTCATTAGAGACAAAAAACTGATTTCAATACTATCTAATCAGTTTCGATGAACGGGAAAAAACATCAAGTTGGTTTTCATACTTGTGCAGAGAATTTCGTAACAGATAAACATTACAAGTTAATATGTTTTTAATTACACTACTTTTACATAAGAGGCTTACTATTCTCATTTTGGTACACAATAGAGGCTTTTACTGCCATCAAACACATTATACATTTACAGTCATACAGGACTATGCAGGAGTTTTTACTAATGAGTTTTATGCGTCTTGTTAAAATTTCCCGCGTAACATAAATATACCTTTTTCTCAAAAACCAAATTTATTATATACGTACGAGGTTATTTTAACTCATAGTCCATTTTCACTGAAAATGTTCATACGAATATGTCTTTTGACCATTTTTGCAACGCTCATAAATATTATAGTAATATATTCCGTATATTTGACAATCCTAAGTAAGAACAATGCTTCAATAAACGATAAGAAAAAAAACAATATAATGACCAACTGAATGAAATAGTCATTCGGAAAAGTGTAAATTACGAATAACTCTGCAAAAAAATTGTTACCAGAATATATCCAGATTAAGGTCGTAGTACTAAAAAATCGTAGTGATCACTTCGCTCAGAATCTAAAATATTATTATTGACTATTTAATGTATACTTTGTTGCCAATTTTGTGTTTTACAGTAGGACATATTATATTTCGGACATCGTTGTCATTTGACATTGAAAGTGTTCGTAATTTTTTTAACCGGATATTCACTGACCGGATACAGGTGGAATCGTGCCGAACCTGCATTGTCCGTATGACAACCATACTTGACAACCCTGTACATAAAATTTATAATTTAAATTATTTTCTTGTTCTGGAGTGTTATAACCCTCTCTTTGGCACCGACAATGGACATCCCACATTTATACGGAACACGATTCTTAAATATTATGATGTCAAGTCCTGTAGAATACATCATATGCCTGCCTCCGGGTTTGACTTCCGTAACGATGCGATTTTTAATTTGGCCGAGTCACCGTCCTACGAGTATGTATGGATACCACTCAGCTGTCTATCGTTCATTTTCTAATCAAATATTGTTATTATTAATGCGCATGCCGTTATTTAACGAAATGGTAATTTGCGTCCTAGGTGTACATATTTTATTCAATGTACAGGATGATCGAAATTTAATTAACCCTTCCGCCTACTTCGGTAGCTATTATATACCTGTAGCTAATATAATTTCGAATTCATTCCAAAATGTATTTCACTACGATATCGTTGACCTTAAAATTAAATATTTTGATTGATGACACTTCTTCAATTTTCTGGAGATGACCGTTATTTAGCCATTATGGTATTCCGTTTGATATTAATGAATTTTTCCCACTACTCTATATATTATATCAGTATTTTCCTAAGGTTTGACCATTAAAATCTGAAACACTGCTGTTGAATTAACCGAAAGGATTATGAATATATTTTTTTAAATGCTCTTTGAATAGGATGGAACCAAACTAAACCTAAAAGAGTGGTGGCAAGTAAGAACATGCCCGACGAGAAGTAGGTCACGGTGATTCCCCTTGTACATTTTCACGGGGGTCCGTATTTTTCCGAAATTATTATTATTTATACTGCTCATTTCCAAAGCTTTGTACGAAAAATAAAGAGAATGGATAGAGTAGATTCCTCATGAAAATATACTAAATTGATAACTTTTCATAAAGTATAGGTAAGTAAAATGTAACATACAAATAATATTGTAGTAGGACATTCGGTTTTAAGGACTCATTGAAGACCACGAATCAAATTATATGTCTTTTACCTAAGGTTGTCTTTTAGGAATTCTTTTCCGATTACTCGCCTGATTTTAAGTTTTACCGGTCAATTTATGCGCGCATAATACGTGTTCTAGTTCAGTGAAGTTTGTTAATAAAGGAATCTAGTATAAATCTATAGTAGATTACACGATCGACCCACACTGAGAAAACCGTATAAAAAAATCAATTTAATGAAAAAAATTAAACTTTACAGTTAATTCATACATCTTTGTATAAGTTTAAAATATTTTCATTTATTTTCATCCACATCAATCGGCAGACCCAGAACGTGTACGATAGAATTTGATTTCGAAATCGACCCACTATATATCGCTTTACAGTTATTTGCGAATTCTATATTACATATAAATATACATATTAATATAACAAATGATGTTCTGTATTCACGTATAATGTTTATATTATGTATAATGATTTTTAAGTACACTAGAAAATATATTTTTTAATACTTCGATTTTTTATGTTACTCGTATATTTTGTGGTAATTTAAACTTTTTTTTTAACGCAAACCGCTATTTTTCATGGTGAATCAAATAGTTATTTGAAAATGTTAGTGTTTTGAAATAAACATTTAAAGGAGTAGGTAGTTTCTCAGTAACTCGAATATATATTTAGGTACTAAGGACATAATTTAATAGTAATAGCCAGTTCTAAACTTTTTGGAAGTAAATATTTTATTGAAATGTTAGAAGTTTCATTTTATTTTCTATGGTAGTTATCGACAGGTGATATAAAATGGGTTCACCGTCAACAACTTTTCATGACCACATTGAAAATAAATGCAATATTGGAAATTTGATCAACATGAAAGGAAATAATGTTTTAAAAGTATTTTTGGAGCAAGGTAAGACCAGTAAGTTTTAAAACAACTTTCAATCGCTCAAAATCTCTGTAAAAATGATCTGAAAAGTATTAATAAAAACCACTTAACCACGATGTCAACATATAGCTTGTATAAGTGTGTAACCTTACCATCTGTCGTAATGAAGGTGGACGCAAACATGAAAATATACAATAACAATGAATAATTTGGTTTTCATGCTGTAGTACAGCATGACCAAATATGTTTTAGGAAATTATATGTTATAGATAATATTTAAAGGGCTTATTAAAAAAGGGAAAAGAACCAAGTTTTGTAAAGCGCCCTTAATTTCTGTCTATAAACCTAATATGGGTTAAAAGGAAGTCACAAACCTTAATATTTCGAGTATCTAAATAAGGGCCATTGAAATCAGTGGCTATCATCATGAAATACTGTCCCCAATGATGGATCTAAAATCATTCCCCTCTCCCCCATTGAAATTATAATTCAATTTTTTTTTAATATAACATATATTTGTTATTTTCTAGTGGTAAATCTGGTAATAGGTACCAAGTTTTTAAAAAATAATTAAATTAAATTATTTATCTATTAAAATGCCTAGACTTTTTTAACTTTTGCTGTATATTTTACAGTTAATATATATTATATATAATCTCTCAGATTTTTAATTTTTTTAACGTTTTAAAATTTTTGGAATGGCGGCTAAAAGAATTGATTGCCTGTCCCCCCAATAAACATTTCTGCGGACGTCCTGAAAATCGCAACGTCTATATATTTTCCCTTTTTATGGGCTCGTAAAATTATGTATTTTTATTTATTTTACAGTTAATTTACTATGTTTGTTTATAGAACACCGTAGGTTGTCACCGTTTGAATATTATCATTATTATTGTCATATTTTATTATATCATCACATTGTTCGACGCACGGGTATAATTTAACGATTCAGAATAATATCTCATCCATAATAATATAATGTCTCATAAACGTAAATTAAACCGTACGTGCGTGGGCACAATTAACTTAATTTACATAAAAAAAAAGGGGGAATGAGACGTATAATCACCTATATATTATACGATCGAAAAGCCGTTATCAAAAATCCTTTGTATTTACCTACTTTAATGCAATTACTTTATCAACTGTAAATTTTTATGTTTAAGAAAAATATTTCATCAAAAATATAATATGGATCTATTATTTTTTTAATAAATCATGAAACTTTATAACAAATATATGATGTTGGTGAAATTGAAGGATTTGGTTTTCCATTTATTCATGTATCAAAATGTTCAAAATTTTATTCTCTTTTAATTTACTAGATATTTTATGAATATAGAAATAAAAAAAAAAATAAAACACATCATGATGTATTTTAAAATCAATACATTTCTCGCGTTGCTCAGAATCTTATTGTTGATTCCACTTTTTTCTGCTCAAAAAAGTGTATACATACCTATATGAAAAAAAAAATAATAACAATAAAACATATTATTCTAAAATTAAAACGAAAATAATGTACTCACTAATTAAAATAAAATTACTTAATTATTATTATTATTTATATATGTATATTTAATATAATATAAAGAATATACGATTTATAGATTTTTAAATAATTTAGAAATCTTAATCATTTATCTAATCAAAATTACAATGAGTTAATCTTCTTTAATCCTTGGATTATCCTGGAAAATGCACCTTTATATTATCTGTTTTTTAACAGAAAATTTTAGCTGAAGTGGCTCGTTGAAATATTGACAAACTACACTAAAAGTAATTAGTAGGTATTTACTATTTATTTTAGAACTATGTAATATGTAGATATACACATTGAAAACTAAAAGTAATTTTTAATTAATACTTGGTCAATATTTTTCTGAAATGTTGTAACTAATTATATCATCCAAATCCATTAATTTTTTTTATAGATTTTAACTTAGCTTAGACGATTCTTCTATGAAGTATAACTTAACAATTGAAACTAGTTGAAAAAAAGGGTTAAGAGGATACCACGCCAATGAATTTTAGTAGTAAAACCATTTCTCCGAAAAACGAACAAAATAACCTCTTTAAATGAATTTAGAGTTCAAATACTTATATTCAAATTTATAGAAAAATATATTTTGGAGAAGATTTTATAGGTATTTTGTAAAATATTAATTATCAAAGAAGTTACAATGATTTAAAAACTTGTAAAAAAGGATATTCGTACGTTCAATATTGTGCTATAGAATAAGAGATTGATAAAAAAACTTGGGACATCATATCTGAAATGTTGTCTTCTAAATATTTTATAATGGATGCTGCAACTCTAAGACTAATTTAAAAAGATTTTGTGCTTGTTTTTCTTAAATTTATTTTTGAACAAATATCATAATTACATAACAACAAAATGTGGTATTGTGGTATGGATACAGGACTACTTTTAAATTACTTTAAAAATATATTTATATAATTGTTAGTTTTTCATTTTTCATGAAATTTCATAAAAAATTGCCTATAAAAGCACTCGTCAAAATGGTCACTCTGATATCCTTTTGTCCAGCTCTCTCAATATCTATACTTATACCAATGTTAGGCACTATAGTATATTACTATCGATATGTTCAATAGTCTTATTCCAACCGAACAATTCGATAGTCGAAAAAATTATCGATTAATATCGAATGTTTGATACTTTCAAAAAATACCGACAAATCTTTGATAAACATAATTATTCGGTAGGTATTTTAGATTAATCGATTAATAAAATTATTTGGTATTTTCGATATTATTCGATAAATAAAACTAATATAATATATAATATACACACTATAAAATACTACCGAACTATTCGATATTTATCGATAGTAAAACAGAATAGTTTTTATATCGAACTGTTCGATAGTCTATATAAAATATCGAACAATATTCGATTGTTGAAAGTATCGATAGTGCCCACCACTAGCTTATACATACACGTCTCGACGCGGTTGTATACGAAAATAAAAGGGACAAGAAAAAACCGAGGCCTGCCGTTAGCGTTCTTACATAAAAGTCGTAGTTTATTCAAATGGCTAATTTGTGACGCCACCCGTTGATGATAAAAATACACCAGCAAGTAAATATAACATATACTAATGGGCTATTAGAAGAAGGAAGGGATTTTCACGTTTAAATTTAATCAAGTAAACCGAGCAGGACCACTTTCCCGAATTACAAACATCAAAGTCGTAATTATACATAATAGTTGAGAAATGCACTTTGATGAATTAATGCAGACGTGAACGGATGGTATTAATAAATTAAAACATCCATTGTATACAAAACAACGTATTTTAAGATGAATAAACAATCGTTCGAACGACTATTTATTTTCTATTTTTATTTTGAAATAATATTCGGAAGATTTATTTATTATACAAAGGGTTTTGAACGAAACATACATACATATATAAAATCAAGTGAAAAAATCAACGGATAAAACAAGTAAAAAAAAGCCACTAAAAGATAATAATAATCAATAGAGCTAGATATATGTTTTATTTTTTTTATTTATTATTGTTAAATATAAACATACAAACATTTCTTATAAAATATGTAAATAATTTGTCTCCAAAAGCAAGCTGGAGTAGGAGACAAGAGTTCAAATTTAAGTAAATATTTAAAGGAAAATTAAAACAATAAAAATAGCAATATCATGATTGGTACATTGTAATAACATAAAAATTAAGAATCATTTAAAACTATAATATATCTACATTTTAGACAAGAAAGATATACAGCAAGAAACATAAATTATTAAATAAGAATTAAACATTAAAAACTTTACAGATAATATTAATTTAGAATAACGAAAATTATTTATTACTTATTAGTTTTAGGTATATAATAAGTCATACGACTATAAAATATATGTTATATATATATATATATATATATATATATATAAACTTATTATAGATTGAATATCACAATATAAACATGAGTTTTCAGGTAATTTTAGGACGGGAAAAAATTTTACACTTCATCACTCCGTATCGAAACTGGAAAATATTATTTTACTCAAAATAAGAATAATTAGAAAAATGTAGAAAAGACATTTAGATTTATACGAGTATAGTTTATAATTCTTTATTTATAAAAACCAATATAACTTTACTATAATATATTATAGGCATAAAATATAAGTCATACGACTATAATAGTATAATACAAACATAGATACAATATTTATAGATGTCTTAATCTTTGATATTAACTAGATTATTTAGTTATTTTCTATAACTTTAACAGCGCTGATACGAACTTCGTGGTGATTATTGCTCCGATAATCATTTTATATTATATATGTACGAAATGATAAATTATAAAGTGTATACTTTTTTTTACATATTTTTCCCCGTCCTAAAAGAACGTAAAATCTGATGGTTATTGTCATATTACAATATCGAATCTATATACATATAATAAACCATATGTAAGTACCAATTTGGTTTTCACTCTTTTTACTTGCAGTTTTTCCACTTGGTTTTTTTGACTCCATATACAGGTATACTGTTTGAAATTATTTATAAATCAATGGATGCTCATTTTGTGAAAACATTGAGTACAATAATAACTAATATCTTAACGATAATAATCAAATAAATTTTTAGAGTATATATGGAACCGAGTGTTAAGGCTTCAGTGCAAGCTATAGTATAGTAATTATAAGTAGATATTATTTTACTTTTAATTAGAAACGTTAAAATAGGGAATATTAAATCATCACTAAAAAATCATGATTAGTCGTAACTTAAAAATTGAATGAAATATTTAAATTGTTTAATAAAAATTGATATTTTAGCCCAGAAAAAAGTTATTATTGAATGGGTTTAGACATCACGCTGTTTATTGCAAAAAATACGCTTTTCACGGTGTTTAGATAAATAAGTACAAATAAAAATAGTATAATATAAAAGTTACTATAGTTTTAAGTTTTAAAAAGTACACACTATGGAATTAACTTTCTGGCATTTTGAAATAATTTGTAAAAGTTTAATTATTTGGACCAAAGTTTTAGTTTTAGACTAATATATAGAATATAAATATAATAGGTCCTCGGGGGAATTTCCATATTTGAAAAATAACGGGCATCTAATTAGGCGGATGCTATACCCACGATTTTTAGTACCAGTAAAAACAAATTCATCCAAAAATATTAAAACGGATTCTTAAAGTAATTTTAGAATTAAATACCTTTTGCCGAATCTATGGACTTATAAAGAGGACAAAGTTCGAGAGTGAAACTTATTTGTTATTTTTTTAATTTACTTAATAAAATACCAATTATTAAAATTTTTAAAAAAAAAATATAAAATTAGCCATTTAAAGTTACAAAAACTTATTTTTTAATTAAAAATTTGAAATTAAGATCGTTTTAAAATGTCATCCTCTATATTGATTTAATAATAGGTGCTTTTACTTTAAAATCACTTTTTGAACACGTCTTATCAAATTTGAATAATTTGGATTTTTTTTGTACTAATTTTCAATTACTTTTATAACGTATTTAATCATTTATCAAATTTCCCCTCAAAAATGAGTATTTAGCTATCTTATTAATACCTATATGCCCAAGTAATATTTAAAACGTTATGTTCTATATTATTAGTAAAATTCACATTTCCAACTTCAAAATAATAAGATATAAGGTCAATTTACATTATATAATATAAAGCTGTAACATTGCCAATTCCTTTTTTTTTAACAAAAAAAATCATGTATTTTATTATTTGGATATAGTATATACTCTGGTATATACCTACTAAAAATGTAAACTGTTCTCAAACAGCCGTTATTAGGTAACCAAGAATGATCTCATTAAAAAACTTTAGTACCAAAATGTATATGTTACCTAATCAAAATATATTGATTTCCAATTTATATTTATATATTATTGTGTTGGCAAAAACTTTTTCTAATATAGGTAACGCAAACAATTCATCGGAAATCGTACAGGTAAAAAAACACTGGCGCCGTAATTTAATTAAATGTCGCCGTAGGATGTCTTCGATAAAACTATGAATGGGTTCCATTTAAGTTTTGACTTTTCATTATTATACCCTCTGGTGAAGTATTAAATTAGCTGTTTTGTTGAAAGCAATAAAGCATTATGTCAATTTTGTCATCGAAAAAAATAGTCGATTTTTCCGACTATACCTGTATACGATTACCGTATATCCATTTCATCAATCTTGAATTCTATTGTCAATCTATAGTCTGTGGGTTATGAATTCAAATTTATGTATAAATTACTACAATATATTTACGAATGATTGTATTTATCTAGAGGTATTTTAACAGTATCCATTCAAATATTTTTTGTGGTGGCAACTTCTATACAATAATATAGTATAAACGCAACGAGTATATTATTTAGTATTCACTATTAATTATTTTAAAACAATTTTCGGGAAATTTGAATTCAAAATTTATTTTTGAGAGATACTGCAGGTGAATGTCCAATAAGCAATAATGCTCGTCTATGCATATTATATTGCCGAAAATCAACTATTTGTTTAAAGTTGAAATATATATATATATATATGATCGAATTAAGACGATAAAGTTATGTAATAGACAAATTCTTCATTTCCAAATATGCGTTGAAAATGTAATTAAAAAAAAAAAATAAACATTATTGTAAAACCACTAGCTCCCCTGGCTACGTTCAGAATCTAAAAATAAATGAATTTATATTTCTAAAAAATAAGATCTTTGTATATTATCATTACTACATTAAGTAATAAGTACTATATTATATTATACTTCTACAAATAATTACAAAATTAAACGGAACTTCACTGAGAATAATTTTTCAAAATCAATAATTTATCGTTGTTTTTTGATGTGCACATACTTGACTATTCTGTCGGAGAATAAAGGGATGATGGACCAACGTCCATCTGTGTTTTGAGATAGTGTTTTTTTTAAATCCGATATATATATTTTTTTTTATTTCTCCATTATTTGTTTTCACAATTGTATGTAATATAACTACCTTATCATAATAATGTAATTAAATAACAAATCTTGAAAAAATTACACAAATATAATTTTAATTTAATTAGTAATATAATATATATATATAGTATTTCAATACTGCAGTTTTATAACTACAAAATATATATATATTACGTTCTATAATTTCTAGACTTTATTAAAATAATATAGGTATATATAGGAAATCTAGACGGAATTATATTTTTTAATTGCGTTCGTTAAATTATCATTTTTAGTCTGAAAACGAAATATCTAAATAATGCACATCGTGTTTCATCGTAGAACATTTAACATATAACATGCGTACGTTCAATTTATTAATAATTTACGTGTGCATTTATGCATTTTACACAGACTGCATACGAACCGATTCCCTGATATTATATGTATAAAACCCTCCCTCCGTAGGACTATTATAGTCATCATAAAAATAAATAACTGTAACAATCGAGTCCTTGGCTTAAATATTTTAAAAGCATTTTTAAAAATCAACATATTTTTTCTTTCCAATTATATAATACTGACTTAAAAAAATGGTTACACAAGTTACACAATTGTTATTTGTTGTTAGTCATTGTATTCGGAACATTATCAACGCCATTGGTGTGTTTTACTAAACACTATATATACATAGTACATTAAACGAAATGGTTTACGCGTTTAACAATGCCACTTAAGATTTAACGTTCAAAATTATATCAGAATTTACGTGTTTCTTTACCCTATCGTTAAACACCAATTTATTGCTTCGTTTAACATTAAAAATAATATTAATATTTACGTACACATTAAAATTATGGTTAAAAAAAAAAAAAATCCAAGTGCCTTCTGGCCACCCAATATTATGTACTCCAGAAAAAGAATTTTCATATTTTTTTATGTACCTATATATTTAAAAAAAGTAAAAAAAAAGTTTCAAATATATATATATATATATATACGGAATAAAAAATACGTTTTAAAATAATAATTTATTATATATTATGTAACCGCGGGCAGTTTAATGTGTATATTTTCGACATTTCCCCGATTATTATGGAAATAACAACATTTCTCGGCCAACGACGTGATATTTTCCACATTTATCTATCTGTATTATTTGTATTTATTTACGGTAACAAACGCCTCGTGGATTTTGTCACGTCATAACCGTTAACTGCACAAAAATATACACATATATAGGTACATGTACATAGGCACCGTACACGTTAAGAATCGTTGTTAAAACTATGTTATGTTATTAAACAAATAAATTAAGTAATTTAAATATTTGTACGAATTTTTACACCTATCTATAGTTTACAGAGTTATTGGAAGAAGAAAAAAACAATATTTTATTCTCGTAGATTACAAAAAAAAAATAAAAAAAAATAAAAAATTTTATTACCCGGTAGCGTACAGGACGTACGTGTAGGTATTAAAAAAACAACAAAATTTAGGTGCTGGGCCGGTTAAAGCGACTGTATCGTATTGTATTGATGTTATTGACGGTGCCGTTCAAAATATATTATATTCTAAAATTAAAATTTTATTGTGTCCGTTCCATCGGTAATATAAAAGTTCGGGTACAGTGCCTCGGTTAATTATTTTACCGTACATTGCATATTCGGTGTGAGAGGTAGGTTGCGTTATAACATAATAATGACAAAATCATTTCCAATGAATGTCTATCGAAAGTACATTTTATGTTCAATGTACGCGCGTGCGATGGTCAAATATTAAGCAAATAGTGCAGGTAAAACGTGTATGTGATAAATAAATATTCGCAAACAAACCTTAAAAACGCTTTCCCGGACAATCGAACAATTTGTTATAGAATCTTTTCACCCTGAACCCGCAATGTATAATATATACGTAATACGACGTTCCTAATAATTTCCTTTATTTCCTTAAATATCTGACTTGACGCATGTTCTCTTCTAAATTATTTACTTTTACCCAATTTTAATAGTATAAGATTATCGAGTTCTAGTTTTTCGTGGGATCTAAATACATAAACTCACAGTGGGTGCATCAATCTAGCCAGAAACTGCAGTAATTCGTCAAAAAAATTGTCATACTTGCAAGATATTAACCTCTCTGTGAGTACAAACAAATATCGAGCTTTTAATGAAGATTGTTATAGTTATACGGCTCATGAACAATCATCATTATACACCGGGAAACTATTTTCCGAAGAAAGCGATTTTGAGCACGCTTACGCAATTAAGCACAAAACAAGATACGAACCTTATCGCACGCATCGTTTAGTAACCATACCACAGAGTTATATACATTCATATCAATCGCACTGAGGATGAATAGAATATCAACAGACATCTACTCGTTTTGACAAATCCTTCAATATATCTTCTAATAAACCCTATACAACTCTAAGCGTTTTACCTACTGTCCAATCAATATCATACCTAAACGACAAAATCCGAAGTAAAAATAAATCCTAGATCCTTGATTTAATCAACGCATTGCGAATACTCCTTTTGCAATTCTGCATATTTGATTCGGGTAAATTTTAGTTATGTATATTTATTTAAATAAAAATGTTGCAATAAAATTTTTCGTTTTAATGTATACCTATATTTTATTCAAATTAACGACCACAATTTTATATAGTTATTCTAAATATAAAAAATAATAAATAGGTACCTAACTAGTTTCCAGTTATTACATCTTTTTTTTTTTTTTTTTTGACGTACTCAATATTTTAAATTATTTTGTTTTATAACTCATTAAAAACAATAAAAAAAAAAAACTTGTTTAATTACATTTGGCTGCATATAGTGCAGTTTATGAAATCAGATTAAATGATTCGGTTTTATTATAACTATGTCCTATATAATATTATACTATAATAGCAAATTATGCAAAAAAAAAAAAAAATTATTTTTTTATGCGCCCAAGATGTGTGCAGCTATTCTCTAACGATTAATTCATAATTAACTATAACTCGTATTGTATATTAATAAAATAATATAATAACTACCTATACGTCCTACATAAATAATGATGAAAAAGATGATAAAATATTTCTCGCTCGCAGAATCTAAAAATAAAAAATGTTAATGAGATTTTATTATTTATAAATTGATACGAATTAATTCAGAGATCTGTAACGAAATAAATCGATTGTTTCGTAGGTAAAATGGCCATGGGACAATAGTGGGCGAAAGCTGACACAAGAGAGACATTTTAGCGTTTACCAATACTTGCAGGTATGTATAACGTCGATACGTCATTATACGCTTATTATGTAGAGTTTTTTAATAATAAAATATTAATTATTATTCAAGAACATATGTATTCATATTCTATATGTAGTATTATTATCATCGATTATATTATATACCATAAAAATGATAATGTAATCGTTGCCAATAAATTGTTCTTTTAACCTATTACTTAATTTTTACGAACCAACCTGACGGAATGCGAGTAATACGAATTTAAAGAAGAATTAAATACGGACTCCAACTGCAATAAATGTCTGAAAGGATTGAATTTATCTATATATATATATTATGTTGTAAATATACCTAATCTCATTATACGATTAACGATTTATGAACATAAACGAGTACAATAATAATATCTCGTGTTACAATAATATTTTAACCAGTGGTGGATTAAGGGGGGGGGGCGATAGGTGGATCGCCTCCCTTGACCTTTTTTTTTTAAAAATCTTTATTGGTTACATTATTTCATTATAATATATGACTATAGTCTATAATAAATTATTCAAAATAAACAATTATGATTCCAATGTTTTGTCACTGGCATTGAGGTAGATAACAAATAGTCGTTATTTACCTCTCTCTACTGATTTTTATATCGGAAGAAATGAAAAATCTTGATTTGACAAAATCATATTTTTACCGTTATTTTCATCAAATTTTTTTTTTTTTTTTTTTGATAGTTTCTTCTTAAGCATTAAAAAACTATTGAGAAAATCGAAATATTACATCTATAAAATATCAACTAGATGCAATTTGCTACCGAAAACAGAGTAAGCTCTTAAAGATCGAAGTACTTCTTCTGGTAGAAAATTTTTTAACAGAGATAAAGAAAAAAAGATATTTTTTTTCGATAGATTTTTTTAAATGTAGTTCAATAATGCGCGACTAACGTTATATTACATTTTTTCAGGTCTTAAAATCTCATTTTACCAACTATTTGGACTTAAATACCTTAAAATTGATAATTTTGTTGAAAACATTTGAATGACTATAAACAAAAAATTGTGACTACGGATTTTCGAGATTTCTTTAATTTAAATAAAATAACCAATATTTAACCTAAAATTACCCCTTTTAGGACTTAGAAACCTCAAAATCTAATCTAAAACGTCTATAAATAGCCAAAAACTGCAAAAAAATTCAAAATAATTTAATCAACGTGAATATATTAGATACTAATTTAAATATTCGATATAAATTTTAAGACTTTAAAGTCATAATTTTGAATTTACGAAAAAATAAAATTCTCGATTTGACGAAATCGTATTTTTGTCGTTTTATCATCATTTTTTGCTAGTGTTTCCTTACGCATTGAAAAACTACTGAAAAAATGACCTTATTTTTACAGTACCAACTAGATGTAATTTTCTATCGGAAACAGGGTCAGATCGGAGCACTCCTTCCGGTAGAAAATTTGTTAATAGAGAAAAAGAAAGAAAAATGGAAACATTATTGTAAAACCACTATCTCTCTCACTATACGCACAGAATCTAAAATATTGGCCAAAAAAAACAACGGGGAAATAAGGTGTCTGTCTAAACTTATATTATTTGCAAATAAATAGTGTACGAAATGTATGAAATATAAAGGAATTAAAAACACTTTTTGACGCCTCCAGCCCCGTCAGCGTTTATCAAGAACCACCACTGGACTCTGATACGTGTGAGTGAGATTATATTGGATATATTATATATACGTATATCAGGGCCTATTTTTTAGTGAACCCCGACACAAAGTGTGCAATCCGAAATTGATAGTGTGCACTACGGATTCGAGAAGTGTGTACCTACTAAATACATAATAAAGTGCATCCTCTTGCAAAACAGCAAGAGTGGTATGAAGGTGTTTTTGAGGAAGCCAGATTAAGGTGATGAGGACTTATCTATTAATGATGTATTTATGAAATTTTAAATTATATATCGCACATTAAAATAAATAATTTGTTAATTGTTTTCAGATTTATATACTCTAGATATGAGTATATTTTCAGTCTATAAAAAAGAATTAATTACTAAAAAAAAAAGAAAAAAAGTTGACATTGTATTTAATAGTATATATCATAGAAGTTTGTTAGAAGGGGGTGTGGTGGGCTTTGCTCCCCCCCCCCACAGCTCTGTATGACTGTACTCGCATTAAAAAATGTGTAGTACCTACGAATCTTCATGAAAAATAGGGGCTGATATATATATATTATACCCTGAAAATTTATTATAATGTTGATGAGATTTCGTGATGACGAAATGGATTGAGAGAAAAGAAAAAAAAAAAAAAAAAAAAAAGAGAAAAAGAAGATCCATATTTGAGAACGAACAGTGTGTACGCGGCGCAAAAATCGCTTTCGTCGAAATTTCAAGGGCGTCTTATATTATTATTTTCGAGGGGGACGCAACCTTTTGGCATTGGTCAGTGTTCGAAAAAATAACACATTTTCAAGGTAACCTCGGTATATAATATAACGATGATACCGTGACAAAGGGGATATACACACACACACACACACACACACACACACGTCATCATTATCACCGGCACACACCATGCGATAAGCATATATACGTGTGTTAAAGACCGATAGGGAACGAGATCCTTGCCACGAAAATCCAAGGTCCCCCTCATTTATTTCATATACGAGCGATGACAATCCATATATTATATGTATGTGTGTACGTAAACGATAGTTGTGATAGCTGCAGCGTCGGTAACAGAATGCGAATGACGTGTATTGTTAAAAACTTCGTGTATATGTATATTATTATTATAATATACAGATTGATACATACGACGACGGAAAATAATGGGAAGACGGTGGAAAATCTTTCGGTGGGTGGGGGGGAGGGGGGAAATCGACGACGACGATGATGATGATGATGATGATGATAATAATAACCGCACGCATTATTTATCCTACGAGTATAAGACGATTCTGTGCATCATCTTCATCGTGCGTACGTATCCGTGTCATTGCATCATCGCAGTGCAAACACGACGGACGGTGATGGTATTTATTTTTGCCCGTATACGTCGTTTTTATTTTTCAATAGTATTTTATTTTATTTTTTTTTTTTTTCTTTCCTCGTCGTATATTATATTGTTTTCGTTTTTCCCTTCCGCCTATGCGTACGGGTACAATAATATGTACCTGGTCCGATCATCGTGTCCTTGTAGGACGCAGAAAAATTGGAATCGAAGGAAAAAAAAAATATGTTTTTTATACACGCGGTGAACCCGATGAGTCATATATTATTATGCATGTGTGTACACGTGACATCAGCTCTGAACGAGGAAAACGGGTTACCCCGCACTCCAGTGCATATCAGAAAATTCCAATTTAAGACAAAACTGCAGCTGTGTATCTGAAATGGAAATTATATTATTATTGTTATTATTGTCTTTTTTTATTTTTTTTTTATTTTTTTTTTTTTTTTTCAATGTTCGTTATTTTATACTTTTATGGTTTAATTCTATTAAATATTCGTAACGGACCCGTGACTACTATATATGGGGAGAGAGTCGCAAAAGGGATCAAAGCGTCCCCCGGAAAATGGCTCAATATATACTATTATAATTATACTATTATGCCTATATATATTTAAGCGTATAATATATACTTACTCGAAAATTCGCTCATAGATTAAGGTGACCATATTTTAAAAATTAAAAACGAAACCAAAAATGTTTTTCACGAATTACAAAAAAATCAATGAAAAAAAAAGTAATTTATTAAATTTTTTCTGGAATTAAAAAAAAATCTACTCTTTCCAGACGGCAAATAAGCAAAAAATAAAATAAAATATCTCTACACAATTCAAAATTTATATAAAAACGGAAATGCCACTTCAAAAAACGGGACTTATTGGTCACCATATTATAGATGTTTTGTTATAGGAGGACCGCGACACTCGCACACTTAGAATAGCTCATATAATATGTACGTAAATTTGATCAAATTTCAATAGAATTGAAAATTAAGTAATTGAAATACATTATATGTATACTACATTTTTAAATCTATTTTCAAATATATTAATAGATTAATATTTACATATTTAAAAATTATACTAAATATTTTAACACCTTTATATATTATTGTATTTGTTTAAAAAAATATCTTCGTGCTCATGGCTTCTAGAATATTCGTATAGATATTGGAAGTGTTAAATTTAAAATAAAAGAATTACAAATTACAAAAATATTTTTCAGAGGTTTATTTTGTATACTATTAAATATTAATAGGTACTGTAATATAGATTTTTAATCAACAGAGTAGGTATAGTTAACGTTGTACAATATGGAATTTCTAATAAAAAATACACAATAATATATTATTAATTAAATAGGTAAATATAAATTAAATTGATATCATCATAATAATGTTATAAAATTATAACTTTTAATTTAGATATTTATGCAATACGTTTATTCTAGACTTCGAAATACATGTAGAAAATTACAAAACTTTATGTTTCTCCGCTAATTTTTTAAGGTTCAAGGTAATACATATTATTATCGTTATTATTATTGCAATTACCGATATTATTATATGTGAATTGTGTAAATCAGAACTTATATTGTCATTATCATTTTTAAATTAACTATCAATTATTATTATTATATTGATGTTGTTCGTACATTTGATTTGCAGACCATAATATACTTATACAGACAAGTATTAGAACATACCAGTCAAAAAGTTAATTTTAATTAAGTTATATAATGCGATTTACATTTTTAATGTTAACTTTTAACGTTGATAACGAGTTCATATGAACTTCATATTTCTTTGAATAATATGTTAATTTCAATTTAATTTTTTTTTTTTTTTCATTCAGTTAACTATTATTTATTTAAAATATTCCTTTAGCTATTTCTAGTGATGCAAGCTTAAAAAAGTCATTACTTATATTTGAAAATATTTACTATAATCATTGAATTTTTGATTTAACACGTTGACTACCATGCCTTTTTCAGTATGTTTTCCAAATGGTCCTCAGTATTTTTTTAAATTTTTAATATATTTTTGTATTGGTTCTTATACACTTTATAACTTTTATGTGTTTTACCTGTAAAACTTGAGAGGTAAAATAAATAAATGGATATAATCATGTGTTTGTATTTAGGTATGTATATCCCATAAAGCATTTGAAAATGATAATATTATCAAAATATGTACTGGGGGTTTAAGCAAACAAAATAATGGGTGGCTAGACAAAACTGTGAGGTATTAGCCCACTTCTCCTTGAGTTATGAGCAATATTCAAAATTCAATTTAGGATTTATAAAAAAAAGTGACTTTTAGTATGTAATATACTTTAGTGTACAACACATTTTGTCACCGATCCGAGCCCGTTTTGTCTGTTATTAAATGTTCTACGACAATTTAAAAAATGTGCTTTCTTTTTTTTGTGCAAGTAATTACTCGAGAATTTACATATGTACCCACAATTCCGATTACGTTTGTACCTATCACTGGAGCGTAGCTTGGTCGGTTAACCGCAAGTGCAAAAATTGTTAAGTAAGTGATGAACGAATGTTTGAATCTAATTGCCGAAATAAAATTTGTTGCAAAATGTACAGGAAAAAAAAAATAATATTTTGGAGTGATTTGTGAACAACGATGTATCTGTGACGTGTGCGATTCGAGCATGAGTGTAAGCAAAGCTATCCTCGATCCTCGGTTCCGAAATAAGCTGCACTTTGTTGCGGATTTTCAATCATCTCCAGCCGAGAGGGGTACAATCCAAAGTCATACCATGATCCTTCCTTCACCGGGATTCCCTTCAGCTGTTGTATTTTGTGTTTATAACTTTTGTGATTGAATTGAAAAAAAAACGTTTTGAAAATATGCTAAGAAAATGTTTTAAAAATGTAAAATTCTTGACTAAAAAATATTTCAACAATGTTTTAAAATTTTTTCAACATTTTTTGGCAATGATTAGAAATTATTTTGAAAATAATGAAATTTTCCTGAAAATATTTTGAAATTATGTATTAAATATTTTCATGCTGTGAATAGTTCAAAGGTTTGCACTTTCACATATTAGAGGTGTCGAAGATGGTTCTTGATAGCTACAACGAAAAATCTCGTTGGCTACCTCATTTATACTATCTGGGAGTCCAACCGGAGACCTCATTCGCCGAAATAGCTATTTCTTTAATGTATTTGGGAATATATTAGGAGACTGTTTTACTTTACGTGTTTCTAAACACGAAATGTTTAAAATAAAACATTAGGTTCTCGATCATGGTCGTCGAATAGTCCACTCTTTTAATGATAATCGGCATCTATACGAGTAATCCTGCCATACACACCCTAATCATCAGGACTCGGTCCTTTCTGCCAGACACTCGTCTTTTCCAATCGGAACGCCATCCTAGTCCTCTAGGACTGTCTATAGTCTCTTCACCACATCCTCCCATCGCATTCTGTACGTCCTCCGAGGTATATTTTTCCCACCCGGTTATTTTCCTTCACTATATACGCCAATGAGTGGACATCGACTTAATCATCGATGAAATTATTAATTTACATTATTGATCATTATTACAGTAGCTGTTCAAATATTTATACTACGGATAGATGCTTAACAGATCAGAAAGCACTCGATGTACATAATATATAGATTTAAATATATTTCAGTGTTATGGATAGGTACAAGTCGTAAAAAAATAATTGTAGCGCCTTTTTTTCAAAATTATTTTAATAAGCAAAAAAAAAAAAAAAAAAAGGTCATTCGCCAATTCCTATTAAAAATTAACGATCAAAAACGGGACGAAAAGTTTAATTATTTTTATCATTTTGCGCCCCATCATAATGGCGCCCGGGGCAAGTGCCCCGTTCGCCCCCCCCCCTAGATCCGGCACTGGGTACAACTACTCTATATAGGTATACTATTCGTATATGATGATGTAACTATATATATGGTAGGCGGTAAAAATTGTAATTGGCATACATTCAGTCGTAAAATATAATAATTACAACGATTTTTCTGACAGCATATTATAATTGTGTGGTTTCTGGTTACATAATAATGTTTATTTTCATCAAAAAAGTGCATGGTAACTATATAGCAGTAGATCGATTTATTTTATTCGCAGAGATGTGAAATCATAACGCAAGACTATTAATCGGGCCATTATTAATTTCAATATTCTAACCGTTTAATTTTTCCGCGATTCGTTTATCATTATGACCACGAGTACTTATTTCAGATTTATTGATACTACTTTCGAGCATAAATTATTAAATGGTTCAGTAAATTTTCCAGAGATTTCAAATCAAATTGGGATCAAAGTACGACCACCTGTATAAGTCGCGAAAGATATTCGTCATTCCTTCATACTCACGATATTTCGTAAAGATAATATTCGTTATATGGTTACCAAAAATGTATGCAATGTACACGACCAAGTTGATTTTTTCCATGTTTTTGTAATATCGAATATTTAGTATTTCATGTACCTATATATAATAACCATAATTAAGAGGATGTCGGCGCAAACAGTTTTCAATGAAAAACTCTCGTTAGCATTTCTCATTTTTAGCAACTTGCTATCTAATATCTTAGAAATACGAAATAAAAAACAAATTATAGGTAACAACATTATCTAGTGCTTTACGGAGATTTTTTACGATATTTTAATTTTTTTATGAGTTATAGTTATTAAAAAAAATTTTAAATGTTGGGTTTTTAGGAATTCATAAAACATGTTTAAATATACATATATCAAAAATAGGCTCTGTAGAGCACTAGATAATTTTTTTTTTTTGTAATTTGTTTTTTGTTTCATGTTTCTAAGATATTTGTAAGTTGTTATAAATGAGAAATGCAAAAGTAATTATTTCAATAAAATTTTATAAATTCATAAAAAACAACTATAATAAAAAATGATATAGTAATAGGACCAATTTTTATTCATTTGAAATATCCATATAAACATTTTTCAATTGTAAAATTTTCTAAAAATCACCTATATAGAAAACCTTAAAAATGGCCATGCTGACATCCTCTTTAAAGTATTGTTATGAATTATTTTCTTTATTTTACTGTCAACTATTTAATATAGGTATTGTCGTATAAATTTGTTATGATGTTTTTCATAAAAATCAATTGTATTTTATCCCTTGCGGGTGTATTCCATGAAATAATTAATATATTATAATACCATTATAATTTTTTTTTATTCATTTACATTGAGAATACAGAAAAAAAAAAAAAAAACGCAGTACACGTGTACCTATGTAATTTTTTTGTATATGACCTTAAACATTATGAACTACCGGCTCGGAATATAATTAAGCGTTATTATAATGAAAAAATTGTATTACGATTTATTACGTATTAAATTTTTTCATCATATTTTGAAATGAACAATACTATATATATATATCATATATTATCTATACCCATATAGATATATAAAACAAAACTGAAAAATGATGTTTATTATTTTTTACATAAACATATTCATGTATTTCGAAACTGGAATAATAAATTAAATAAATTATTCAACAGCATAAATCGTTCATTAATTGCGAATGCGGAATGAGCCATGATTTATTCAGCCAAATTTAAAAATAGTTCCTATGTGTGTACAGCAATAATAATGACCTAAGAAGTAGAATCATAAAATAATGTAAATAGGTAAATATGGTTAGTACTCGAATACAATATTCCGCGTCTGTAATTCTACAAAGTATTTTAATAATAGTAGATAAACTAGATTGGTTATCGAATAAAATGTACGTGTTATCTATGAAAATTCCAGCATTGGAAAAATAAATTATTGATAAATGTGTAAAGGATTCTTAAAACACAGGTCAATGAATCTCCTATAATATAAACTACACCTATATAGTATTGGATAAATATTAAATCACATGCATTGACTAATTTTGTTACGTTATCGCGGGCAGAGGAGTATAGTAGACGTAAAATATTATCGTTATATAAATATTGCAGTAAATCGAATAAACCTCTCATTTCTTTCATAGCTGATCACATCAATATAACATATAATATAAGTCATAATATTTATTCATTTATTTGTTTGAACGGGCAATTGATGAAATATGAGATGATCGGTAGCGTACAATTTTCTAAATTAAAACATTAGTAATTACTACACGGTTATTAATAAGTAATACATTTTTGGACATAGGTACATTAGAATCAAGTTAAATGAACTAATTACAATATAAATATATACAATACATTTAGACATAGATTCTTACATACTATTTTATTAAAGTATTTAAGTATACATTAAACATATCAATAATGAAAATAAATCAATATAAAATATATTCACTAATTCCATAACTCTATTCATAGAAGAATTTCGACCATAATATTTGGTAGACTGGAACGGTATATTAAAAGTGTTTAGTTGTACGACGATTGGGAACCAGAAAGCTTAAGCTTGAAAGTAATTCTGGACGGCAAACTTGTCCATTAAGTAGTTGTAAAACAAAACAGAGATCTAACCTTTTCCTTCGTATCTCCAACGATTCTATGTTTAAAAGAGATAATATAGTGACTGGCAAGAGGAGTGAGGTTGACGTTGAATGTCGCAGTTAAAAGAAAAAATTCCCACAAAAACGATTTTGTATTGATTCTATTGTTTGTATCGGACCTATTCTACTAGGTGTCCAAACAATAGAGTTGTTTTTGTCAAAATTGACCGGACATAAGAACAACAAAGTGCTTGTAATGCATATGAATTATTAAAACTTTTACAGCTTCGACTTATGAAACCTAACATAGAAGAAGTTTTGTTTTGAAAACTTAAATAATGCTCATTAAATGAGATAGAGACGAATCAAATATTATACCTAAATCATTATTATTCTTATAGACGCGAGTGAGTTCTGAATCGTTTGAATAGTAGTTATAAAAATTTGGTGTCCGTTTTCTCGAGAAGGTTAATAGTATATGTATTTAAACTTCTGAAAATACGATCAAAACCTGTACCTACCAGGATTATCAATGGACATAATATTGACTAATGGGCATATATAGTTGTTCCTCCCCTCTCTACTTCATTCAATCCACTCTAATTGTATTGTCAATATTCAAAAAATTAAAATTAAATAAAATAAAATGTATTTTGTGGCTTTACATATTATTTACAAATTACTCTAAGCAAATTGACCGTTCATTTACTAAGTATTGGTATTCATTTTGGGAACGATTATCGAATCGTGGTGAGATATCTACAATTATTTATAGCAGTAATACAATATTTAATTTAAATCGTTTTCAATTTAAATTATAATACATTATATGATTAAATCTATACCATTTAAAAACATTGCGCGGCCTTAGAGTAAAAAGGTTCTATGTCAAAATATGCAATTATTCAGGGGAGCGTTTTTAAGGTTTGATTTCAAATATTTGTTCATCACGTAAAACAAATCTTCCATAACTTATATAAAAAAAAATCTTTAATAATATAATATAATAATAATAATATATTACCTATGTGCCAAAATAAATGCATCAAAAATTAAAAACTAAAAAATCCCGTTTAGAGTAAAAATGTTCTACATAAAGAACCATTTTGCAATAAATTTTATAATTTTGATAATTAAAATAATATAAAATATGTAATTTGTATAATTTTTTCCGTGAAATCAAAGGATAGGTACGTGCAAGGTGTATCACGATTTAAGATATATCTTAAATACTTTAGGTACTTTATATACTCTAAATAAATTATTCGTCATTCTTTATAGAACCTTTTTATTCTCATACAAAAATTAAAAGTAAAAATATTCTATCTAATAAAAGCCAAATTCATAAATTTTTTAATTTTAAAGACACAAGAAAGTGTTTTGTATATCTCATTCATTATCATTTGGAAATAAAATAAATATTTTTATTAAAAATAATTCTGGCTTAAAACATGTATCATTTAAAGCTTAGTATGAAAATACAAAAAGTCAAAATCGAAAAAATCTTACATAAACCTTTTTATTATCTAGGTCCGCGAATTTGCTATTATCCCGATTACATGGCACTAAATAGTGGTTCTCGGGAATATATTTAAAAAAAAAAATCATAATAAAACCTATAATATTATGTGTTGGAAAAGAGCAATTTTTAAAAAACTAACCTAACTCGAACGTACCACCAGTATAAATAGTATTTTAAACCAAAAGTTTTGTTTTTCCAAATATCGTACAATAATTATTATTATCAATGATATTGTTTAATAATGATTAAAAATTGTAATTTTTTAATAAATTTATATTTTTAATAGATATGGCGTAACGCGACAAAAAAAAAAAAATCATAGGTACCTATATATAACATCAGCTTTAATATGCATGCAATAATAATATGGTCGTGATCAGGACGCTTATGTAATAATGTGCAATATGTATATTTTTTCTTATACATTTTAATGTGTTTGTGTATATGTACCTAATATACAGTGTAATTAACCCTACTTTTATTCTTTAATTATGCTAATTATTAATTGCTATTTTTAATGTTAAACTACACATAATTGCGTACCTAATTGTAGGGGCAGGCAAGTATTTTTTTATATACTATATTATTCATGAAGGAAAAGGATTATAAACGTGATGTATATTTTATTGATTTTTTCCATCAATAATGCTACTGAAATACAATTAAATCTATGTTTTATAATACTTATTTTTGGCATTCCTCCACAGTTCCTTCCCCTGAGTTTTTTAGCGGTACTGGACGTCCTCTCCCCCGCCCCTGATACATTTCCTTTCTGAATCAAAATATAATTATTTTATTAGGGACCAGAGTGTATATACATAATAATAAGTTCGAAAATAGGTACATTGGTTTGACGTACTTTGATGCAACTGATACATTAACGTTCGTTATAAAAATAAAAATAAAAAACACGAAATTAAAATATATACTATCAAGAACAACACCGCCGTTATTTTCACCTTCTGTATGGAACGTGTTTGACTTAACCAAAACAGGTATAAACAGAACGAATAATATTTCGGAAGGGTGGAATAATAAATGTAATAAAAAAAAACAACTCTATCAATCATACTAATATATGGATTGATTCATTGAAGTTCTATAAATGATCAACTCATCTATTGAGGTTTTGAATTATAGAAAAGTAGCTTTCTGTACGAATTTAGATAATAATAATTGGTTAAAAAATTTATTTAAAAGTTTTTCAAGTGATTATGATATTTTCCATTTTGAATTCATTAGTGTGTACTAAAATTAAATTAAATATAGTTGGATTAAAAATGTCTGTTTAATAATTTAAATTTTTTTCAATTTAATTTATTTGAATATATATAATTTATTGTTCAATATTTATACTTAAAATTTTTGTCCGGTGGAATTTTCGGGTGGGGGAGAGGAACGCACGGGGGGAAACTCTTGGATTAATTATTTTTATATAAATTAAAGGGTAATTCTATGGGGTATAAAAATTTTTTTTGCCTATTATATACATTTTACTTTGTAAAATTTTTTATAAAATTTGCATGAAATCAATAGTCTAAAGAGTAATTTATTTTAGTTATTATAATTTATATATTTTTTAAAAATCTTTAATTAATGGGCACATAACATCATTTCAAAGAAATAACCTCCAAATGAATTAGATCCGGCTCGAGTATATAAGTTGTAGAGGTATTTAGTATACATTCACAGACTTGATAATATCTAATTAATAACAAAAAATATTATAACACATTCAATTTATACTTTAGATTCATTATTTGATCAATTAAGAGAATTTATATCGTAAGAAAAAACATTTAAAAATAATGTGATTTAGTCATTTCTTATTTTACTAGTGTTTTGTATTTTTGTAAAATTATTTAACCTGCAAATTCGCCGTCTTCAATAAAGGGTTCAAAATTAAAATATTTACATTGGCGATTAAACGTTTTAAAATTATGCTACTATTATACAAATAAATTAAATTATGCAACGCGATATGAATAAACGACTAATTATTTATATCATAACAATAAAGATTTTAAGGAAAAAACTTTCTTTATAAATTCGTATGGTTATTGGTGGTATTCATAATTAGTGAAAGATGGTTGATAGAGTCGTAATTTTTAAGGGTCAGTATTTAAAATATACGTACTTACAAAAGTTCATTACGATAAATACTTCATACTTGTACAAAGAACGACTAATAAATTACAAAATTATCATTCAACCCCTTTCCCCACAAAAAATTAAATATCGTCAGGAGATTAGATAAGAATAAAATAAAATCGTATTAATATTATATTATACACAATACACATGGATTTATATTGTATTACAACAAATTAATTACCGAATATTAACAGTTGCAATTTTGCTGAGAGATTATTTCTGTTGTTGAAGCGAAAATCCTCAAACCTAAATATCACAGAAAACTTGATTTGTATCCGTTTTCTTTTTAGAGGAGAACTAAGTATTACTCGGCATCATAATTGTCAATGTCAACAATTGTTTTATATTTGACCATTGACAACAGTATTCAAAAAAGAAAAAGATAATCATTAGGGGAGGGGGGGGTAAACACTTTTTTCATTGAGCAAGATACTGGTAATGGATATATTACATTTTAAATAAATGATAAATAATTGGTTTTCTATAAAACCATCTTGATTGAAACATAACTATTATACTGTTGAAAAAAATTTCATGACGTCCTCATAAAATATAACTATAGAAACTTTTGAAGTATTTTCCCATTTATAAACATTTTCCTTCATAAAAGGTAGTTGTTCTTTGCGCTTAATAAAAATACTGAAAAAATAAAAAATTACCAAAATGAGCAAAAAGAAAGGTTAGTTAGTTTAGAGGTGAAAGAATTTCATCCGTCACACAGAATACTCTTGATGGATGTAATGAAATTGAAGAAAGCAATGATATAAAATATAATTTCTTTCATTAAATCGATTCTAAACTCAGTTTAACCTACATAATAATAATTTTAACAATAATTGATAATCGAATATAAGAACAAACTTTGATTACCAGCTATAGCTAATTTATATTAGTAATTAAAGTAACGTAAAATTAACAGGATTTTAAATTTTCACGTCCTAAAACGTAAAATTATTACTTATTATTTTGAAAATCTCAAAATTTATATTTTCCTTAAATAGCCCAACGTTATGAATTTTTTCGAAAATTGTATCGCGTTCATACGTCATATGTTTCAAGTCTCTAGTACTATTATTTTAGGAATTACAAGATAATAACTATAATCGATTTTGACGAAAACGTGTTCTTACTGTTTTTAATATAAATCTTCCATAGTGGTTTCATGTGCGTTTATAACACTTGGGAATATTAAAAATGCTTTCTCTAAACTCTAATGTAACAACTAAAAAAAATTTACAACCAGAAAATGTGTAAGCATGTAACGTTTAGTCTCTACTAGAATTGTTGAGTGCAGATATTATAAATGAAATATACATACGCTAATATATGTATATTCCTCACTTCACTCGGGATTTATAAACATCACAGTAAATACAAATACCCTTATTCGCCAATTTTCAACCCCATTGAGGGACATATATATAGTGGTCATAGCGAACTAAAAAAATTTTAACCAGATACTTTTTATGGTCAGCCAAAAAAATTGATCAAATTTTCAATTCAGATTTTCTTCAAATCAAAAGATCAATAATAAGGACCACATGATCACTAATGATCATATATATTTTTGTCCATCTGGAATATACGCCCTGGTATCCACCGGACTCTAAATCCGGTTTTGCAACTGTTGGCGCCAGCCGAAGTGTTTGTGTTAACCCCCCCCCCCCCGGGACGGTCAATCCGTTTAAATTAGCCGCCAATATCTCACGTCCGGATCGAGAAATCAAGGTCGGAAGAATAGCCTAATCTGTGGAGACGGACGAAGATGCGTGGTCGCCCCGTTCGTTCCCGCGTGAATACGGCGACACGGACGCTGTCGTCGCCAATCTTTCGTAGTCGTCACACTACTACTACTATTTTTTCTCTTGGCTTTTGAAACACGTTTTTGCTATCGTCGTTGATGTTCGCCGATCGCGACAGTTTTGCAGTGGGATATTTTTATGAAGACCAGGTCGGTCAGCGCAGTGAGCGTTCAGCATCTATCACACCAAAGGT
>JAIPRL010006047.1:0-29170 GCA_025469235.1 Pemphigus obesinymphae | reverse complement strand
GGATGAGACTGAGGCAGTAAGATTAGTAAGGGAAATGCATGTTGTTGGTAAAAGGGGGAAGGGAAGACCGAAAAAGAGATGGGGGGATGTAATGGCGAGTGATATGAGGAAGGTGGGAGTAAGTGAAGAATATGCGGGAGATAGAGCTAAGTGGAAGTGTAGGACCAAGGTGGCCGACCCCAAATAGTTGGGAGAGAAGGCGAAGGAGAAGAAGAAGACTGTTTAAGAGGATGCTATACACTCGCTTATTAAGGGGTTCTGTATAGGCAATTTTTATAAAGTTTTATAACCAATGAAAATCAAAGAATTTGAAAATATTCAATTATATTTTGAAAATATTTAAAAAATAGTCGTATGTCAGTATATTTTTTTATTTATGTGTTATCACAATAGTTGTTAAGAATGGCGTTTATGCTCTATAGCTACGACATCTCTCTTTATAATCACAGAATCAAACGATGGCCCGAATGTATTTATATTATATATTAATTATTATTTATATATTATGTTTATTTATTATATTAGTCATAATTACTGGCTGCCGATATCACCTACAGTAATAATCATCATAATAAATTGTACGGTCAACCACACACACATTAGATGATACCTTTAAGTTAATGTTTATCTGTTATTGTGAATTATTATTATGTTTTTTTTTCAGTCGTGACGTAATATACACCCGCCGTGTTATGAAACGTTGTTGAGAGAGTATTTTTTTTCTTAACATGACCATTTTTTTTTTTCTTTCGTGCGCGCTAATCGGTGTGATTTTTATAATTTGTTTTTCGTCCGTTGTATATTTAGTATCCGTTTTCGACGTCCGTTTCGTACACGCATAAAAAAAATGTGGAAATTTTCATAAAAATGTAATTTGCCGAATCTAATATTCGTGTATTGCGTTTACCTTTGTAAGTAACCGTGTCTCGAATAACCGG
The DNA here is from genome assembly GCA_025469235.1 of Pemphigus obesinymphae. NCBI lineage: Eukaryota > Metazoa > Arthropoda > Insecta > Hemiptera > Aphididae > Pemphigus > Pemphigus obesinymphae. The sequence goes on along the minus strand of JAIPRL010006047.1, from coordinate 28,232 downwards.
ATTTTATTTACAATTGAACGGATCGAATATCCGCAAAACGTTTCCGTTATAATTTGAAAATAACAATATTAATTTGACTCTAATAGCCAACAGACAACAACTCCAATATTTTTTACGATTATATTTTTCAACATTTATTTTCTGCACAGATCTAATAGCTACACAATTATCGTATATAATTATATTTGTTCGGCTCTAATAGCCGACATTATTGTAAGTTACCTATTATTACCGTTTGTGTGTGTCTGGGGTGGTTTTTTTTTTTTTGTGATTCATTATTTTAGGTTTACGGGTGCAGCTGGCCAGTCTGTCGTCAACGTTTTATTGTGAGTACTTAACCTATTTTATTTATATTATTGTTAAGCCAAAATGGCTATTACCATTATTATATACTATTTTTTTTTTTTTTCATTATTTTTGTATTGCTGGGAGCCATTTTATTATTATTATTATTATTATTATTATTATTATTATTATCATCTTATATTTAAATTGTACCATAGCAATACACAAATTTTAGTTATAAAATTATACATGAGTTACCGATATATTTTTAGTTTATAGCACACGCATATTACATAGACATACATAGAAAATAAAAAGCTGATAGATGTAATAAAGGGCATGAAGCATTTAAGTACCCAGGAGCACGTATTATACTTTTAAACACCTGGTCCGTTCAAAAGGTATACAAAATATGAAAGATAAGAATATTTACTGTGCTCCAGCGTATAATTTTTACAATATATTGTTTAAAAAGCCGTGATTTAAAATGACGAATTTTAAAAATTTTTAAATTTTAAAGCATGAAAAATATTTTAACCGAGTTTTGCTCGATCAACAGCGTAAACAATAATTATATAAAGATACGTGTGGTTAAAATACTGACAATGTTCGTATATATTTTTATGTGTTTTTATAGTATTGTACAATTCAAATACAAGTTTCCATATACCTAGTTTGCTAAAATAAAAGATAAATTAAAAATATTCCCATAGTTTGATGTAAAAAATATATATATATATTTATATACATTATATGTAATTTATCGGAATGAAAATAGTATATATTTATGCTATAATGGATAGAAATTAATAATTTTTTTTTTTTTTTTTTAATAATTTATTTTGTATTTTAATTATAGTTCAAAATGTAAATAATATTTTTAGTTTACTCGTTTTACATTATAAATATATATATATATATATAATATTTGTATGGAAATAAAATAACCTTAATAAAAAAAAACACGGTTTAAAAAATTAATTCATAAATTAAAACGATAAAAGTGAATTTTCAATGAACAAAATGCAAAACAAAAAATTCAATTTATTTAATTATATATATATATATATATATAAATATAAGACATATAAGTATTATCGTTCATGAGTCTTATAGAAATGCAATAAGTATTAATAATACATATATGTATATAACGGCTCATGTATGTTGTAAATATTTAATGTGTTTTATGAAATGTATAGGTACCTACTATAATTTTTTATTCGGAATTTTTTTCCATTGAGATTTTAGCACTATTTTTAAAATTTAAAATAATTAAAGAGAATATATGGGGCAAAAATTAAGTATCCGTGAAAAAATCCAAAAAATAAAAATAAAGTTATTCTAACCGTTAGTAAAAAAATATAAAGAAAAAAACCTACTGAAATAATTAGATCATAAATCATTGAGAACATAAGATCAATAATCAATACGCTGCTAATGTCCCGTTTTTTAATAGTTAATGCTCTAGTTTCATTCATTGCATAAAATTCAAAATGTATATTATGTACATTTTTATCCCTGTATAGGTCGCGTGATAAACCATTTTAGACAGTGTGTATGAAATTGATTTTAGATAGTTTGTAGATAATCTAATTGAACTGATAACTTAATTACCTTTAAATACCACAATTTACTTAATTTTATTTATGGTTTTGGGGTTTATAATCTAGTGTAATTCCGTGCATTGAATCGTAAACTTGTGTATTCTACTATTGTAGACCACGCAATTACACCCGTAATTAACTCTTAAAATTTTTGTTATTTAAATGTTTATAAACTCTCATTAATATTAATGTTGTTTACACCTATAACTGCAATTATATATTGATATATATACATATTCGTATATATATATATAAATATATTTTAAATACAAGGTATAACAGTACTATTTGACAAGTTAAGTTCTATTCGATATATATATATATTTTTTTTAATAATGCATATGTAAATAATTCAAATTGTATGTAAATATTTTATATTAAGATTAATTTATTTTCAACGATTTTTAAAGTTTATGAAAATGTGAACATTTTTCTTGTTTATCAATGTTGGTTTGTCAAAATGAGTGTCCAAAAGTTTTTTTTCATTTATTATTCTCCTTAAAGTTTTAATTATACCTACGTCAAAATTAATTGAGAGTACATTATAATATTTTATATAGTATAAACATAAAATTAAATTGTTCAATGTTTTAGTTTGATATTTGTAATAAAAATTTTCATTATAAAAAATATTGATTATAATATTGATTCGATAGACACGATCGACGCCTGATTAAAAAGTAGTTAAGACATGAACATTTTTGGCCCCGTATATTGATCATATTACTTATTACTTTGTCTAAAAATTATGACAACGGTTATTTTGTGTTCGATTAAAAAAAAATTATTAAACTGAATATGCAAGATGTATTGATTAATTTAATGTCAAGAGAGCCAAACTAAATGCATTTAAAGGTACTTTGGAAGGGTGGTCGTTAGTATACGATGATAATCCGTAAAAGCCAAAAATCATTCGTCGAAAATTGAAAACGCGTTAAGCCTTTTCCGACCCGGAGGATAGAAACTTTCTGTATAGATAGGGAGGAGAGATTTTCCTCACGAATCTATATATATTATATATAAAATATAGGTTATATATAGATATAATCTGTGACTTGCACACTTGCTCGTAATGATTTCATCATTAATAACTTTCGTTATTTCGGTGGTCCCCGAGGGCTTTAAATTCGACGTTCTAATTATCTATGTAAAGTTTGATCACAATTAATTATTGAACTCACCAACCTAGAGGATAGGTTTATTTTTAACGTTATAATGTAATGTCCCGCGGTTAGTGTACATTTTCATTGAGGTTTTACATTTGAATCATATTAATGATATTCGTTTGTGGACTTAAAATTATAAATGTATTGGTATTATTAATATATTACATATGTTATAAATGATGTATGAAATGAATATATCGATGGAATTTCAATATTTGTTTAATGTCATTCATATTTACTTAAAGTGTTTTGACAAAATTCATATTTATAATGACAATTTACGTTTTGACACGATATTGAACAGCACACTATGATCATGTTGAAAAAATGTACTTAAATATCCTATACTATTCCATTTATTGGATATGGTAATAATGTTTGTACAGAACTTCACAAAACGGAAATATGTGAAATATTTAACCACAATTTGTTTTTAAATGTATAATAGTTTGTTTTTATAACGTTAAACTTTAAGTTAACACCAAATATTACGTCCTATTTTCATAAGTTTAAAGTTATGATTTAATTAAACTATTGATTACCACTTATATGTATATTAATTCAAAACTTAATTTAGTTTACAAATACAGCATTGATGTCATAATATATAGAATTGATAGCAATATAAATTTACTTCAGAATACTTGGAAGTGTAAATTATTATTATTAAAATAATGAAAATTGTTATTGTCTTTCAGTTCAAGGATATAAGACTGTTCAAGTGTATATCATAATATATTAATTATTTTTATATATTTTATATTACTGGCTCTTGAGCAGCATTTATTATATATTTTTATTTATCCCCTTCACGTCCACCCGATGAAAAAATATCATAATACTTGGTAAACTATAAGGAAAAAATATCCTATAAAAAAAAAGGTAGGTATATTTTCGGTAATCTCTTTTCGAGATTACGAATTTTTTATTTTTTTTATTTTTAATATAACCATGTCTTTTGGTCCTTATGAAAAATAAATGAAGAAAATACACAAATTATTTAAAAATATTTTTCTTAATTTTCTCACATTTATGTTTGTTTATAAGTAAAGTAAGAAGATCCGAATATTAAATAATTTTGAACAGGTTATTTTTAATGTAATATCGTCAATTGTTATCGAGTTGAAAATTAAATTTCTTAAAAGTGATTTATTAATAACAACCACCATCATTCTGACACCCATTATATATCAGTTTTTATTATTAAATGCCTAAATATACATATTTGGTGTAACAAGATTAAACGTAAGCTTTATATTATTGTTCTCTCGAAGATGAAAATGTTTATAGTATTAATATATTATTCTTATTTTTATAAAAAAAAATTTATTTTTTTTTTTTTTAATTCATTCGGTCTTTATTTTCTCTCAGTTGGAAACCTTCTTCACATTTTCGATCATTCTTTTTGTAATTTATTTCAATTTGTATATTCATAACTCATCGACAATATGCTACCGAAACGATATTTGTCGAAAAATACTTTTCAACTGGTATTCAAAAATGTGTATCGTCTGTATATATCCAAAGTGACTAAAAATAAACGGTACCAATTTAACTACAGACTCTTGATAAAACAATGTAGTGCAAGGATATGTACGGTAAAATGCATTCTTTATAACCAACATGTAGTCTCTGGTCATTGGTATATATATATATAATATTGTATTACATTTCCGAAAAGGTCGAGTGCTTTGTGCATTTTCACCAAATATAATATTTTATGCCTTACATCCATCCTTGACAAAAGTACAAAAATATGTTTTCAAATGTCCATAAAAAAAAAAAACTACTTCTCTATTAGAATAACCCAGTTTCATTTTAATTTCCACATTTCTAATTTCTTCATATGCAGTAAATCATTGTTTTTTTTTATGTATATTTATTACAAACGCGAATTTTTGTAATGCGTAACTATTATTTTTCTTTTATAGCAGTATATACGAATATTATATAATAATATTAAAATATTATAATTAAATAAAAAATAAAAATTTAAAACAAAAAAGTTTCATAATCCCGATTTTTAATTTCAAAGGGTGTTATTTTGGATTTTCCAGAACATTAATATCCCTCAGCGAGCGCCCGTACTTAACAACCATGTTTAACGATTAATACCCCAGAATAGTTTAAATAAAACTCAGCCCCACATAAAATAATATGTTGTTCGTCAGTCTGACATAAATTTAAAAAAATATAATATATTATGTGTTTGCGATTTGTTAATGAAAACATATAATTTTTTTTACCTGTATTTTGGTTCCGTGTACATTTTTTCTAGTATAATATACAAAATTATTGCGATGACATTTTAATAAATCTTAGTTGATGACCATTAGGTGTATTATTATTATTATTTTTGAACTAGATTTCAAACTTAAATTCTTAGAGTTAGAATTAATTATTGATTAAAAAGTAACTATATTTTATAAAAAAATACGCATATTGGCGTTTAAATATTTAACAAATGATTTTGTGTGAACGGAGAGCAAAAAATATTTCAAAACTTAAGTTTTCTGCAGTCATTCAGTCATTAATATTGGAAGCTACGTAAAATATTATAACAACTATATCAACTTTATATGGTAATTATATCACATACATAAAAATGCAAGTTTCATCTCGAGTTAGATTAGACTCTTAGTAGATATTTTATTATAGGAATCAATGATTTATATTAGTCGGGTCAACTTCTCCTCTTTAAAGTTTTTAAATAAAAATAACATAAATATATAATATAATATAAAATAAATAAATAATTATACGATTTACATCCATAACATAAACGTTCCCCATGTCATCGTCGTGCGTCGATTAAAATGCAAAAATTAATTTCTTAAATAATATATTCTCCATATTTACCTGTATACACCTAAATTGTAAACAAATATTGAATATTATTATTTTATTATATTATCATTTTATATATTGTACCTCTTCGTAATGGTAAGGTGGTTTTGGATATTTAATATTACTTGTTATTATTATCATGATTTCTATATAATTAATTAGCAAAATAATAATAATAATTTTACTCAAACTTAAATAAAACAAATAAAAATTCTTCTGATTAAAGAATAATTATAAATCTTACTTAAAATATGTTTTAAAAATTCTATTTTAACTGATATGAATATATATATGATCTCTTATATTAAACGTGGAATTTTATTATTTCGAAACGCTAAAATGAATGAATAGAATATAAGTGTAGGTATATTTTTCAAAACTGTTATCAATGGACCATGTTATCATAGTCAGTATTATTCTGGTGTCATTCCATCATTAATTTATTATTGTAGTAAATATTATGCGTTCACAAACTTAACAAAAATGGTAGAATATAAAATATGAAAATATAGATTAATATCACTATTGTATATTCTGACACCGATATTTTTTACATTTCGTTTTGAGTGGAATGAAAATATATTTAATATATATTTATACTAATATTCAGTATATTTTATACTATTTACCTATATTTAGAGTAAAAAATATTTTTTTACATTTTGAAAAACTGTAATTATAGTGATCAATAACATTGTATATATTTTCATAAAAATCGTAAATAATTATTTATTCGTTTTTATGAAAAGTCACTTTGATAATACTTTATAATTTATATAATTTTATAAATACCCTTTACTTCTATATTAATCTATTTTTAAAAGTAGGTAATAATTCACATGATTAATAACCAAAGTTGGTAAACAATATAGAGCAAAATGTGATAAATCAAAATATGATAAATACTCGTATATATAGTTTTAGGTTTAGGTATTATTTATGATTTTATTAAATTTTCATAAAATAATAATTATTTTTAATTTCTTCGATTATTTTTCTTATTCCACTGTAATGAAATATAAGCTACCTACGGTAGCTACGCATATACAGGGTTTTTGTAAATTAATTAAAAATTAATTAAATTTTTAAGAAAATTATCTTAGTTTATCGATCTTTTCGCGTATTTTTCTTATCATCGCGTTAATATATATATATGGTTTTGTACATGTTATATAATAGATAAGATTGTTTTATTCTATGTAAATGTATTTTTTCCTATTGCGAGGTACAATTAAACTTATTGTGTGAAACATTTTATAACCTACTTTATAAAAAAAGTTGTCGTTCTTTTGAAATGCACCCTATTCCCTGAATTTGATGCATCAACTGGCTATAATTGACGAATTAATTCAATAGATTTTTGAGGACCGTGTATACAAGAGCCACACAGTATTATATTGTAATATTTGCCAGTTTATATTCTCCCAATCGAGTGTTATTTAATTGCCCTCCGTTATTCTCTTTGTCGTCGTTTGACCGCAAATGTAAAAAAAAAAACACATTCCCAGAGTTAAGTCCGATGGGAAGTGAAAACATTTTTTTTTTATTTATTTTGTACCATAAAAAATTGGCGCCGGGCATTTTCCGCGGACAACAATAATTGTTCAGTGGGAGCCAGGAAAACGCGATAAAAAGCTAATAAAATAAAATTAAGACGATGCGTGATGGTAGAAATCTACACAATAAAATGCGTACAAACTAAAGAGTGAAATCTTAAAAATAAATATATTAGGTATTTTACAGAAAAAATAAAGTGTGCACGGTTCAAAAAATTTTACAAGACGTCAGAATAATGCTGCTTCTTATATTTGGGGATAATTGCACATACTTCTATAATACGCGAGTATGTTTTCAATTCTTAAAATTCGAAAAATTAGGTTGTACTTCAATATTATAAATGAGCATACATTGGATACTAAATAAAACATAATATCCCTATTATAAAAATGTCTGCTAAAATATACAGAATATATTTTAACACACAATTATTATAATCGATTTTTCGAAATATTCATCAAAGTTACAATTCATCGTGTAGAACCGTATACGTTATGTAAGTTCTGGTATAAACGGTATTACCGGATATCGATTCCGGAATACCCTAAACCATCCGGGTTTTTAGTCAAAACTTCCCACGTGTTATATATACAGGTATACATTTTACGGAATACGTCATCGCAGAATCTGAAATGTTTTTACAACTGTAACAATAACCTTGGATTTTTGAATTGCGTAGACAAATCTTTTTCGCATTCATAAATGGTATATATTTTGATTTTTGAATATTCAAGTCCTTATAGTTTTCCAGGTTTCTTTCTTGAAAAACTATTGATAAATATTTATGGCCCTATTATAGAATCACAGATCAAGAATGTATTATTATTGTATACCTTTTTGTAGATGAAATGCAAATAATAATTCGTATTGAAAAATATATTAAAATCCTATTTATATTATATGAAATTATATAGTGACTACATTTATCCATTGATTTTCTATAAAAATTAATTATTATAATTTATAACATACATAAATAAAAGTCATTATACGCTCCATATATTTTAATGCAATAAAATTAATGAAAAATATAAAAATAAACCCTTAGATATTTTCCGATTTTCAGATAAATATATTATAACTCCTTTACATTTTTAGGTTTTCTAGTAAGTATAGTATTATGCAATAAATATTAAGATTTTTTTTTCAAAACCATTTTTATATATTATATGTTTAAGTATTCTACGTAATTTCTATATTATAGACTCTATCATATAGCCATGTTCAAAGAGCAGACTATAGAAGTATTTCTATGTAGGTAAATTATGTTTATTAAAAAAAATGTTCTTCAACATAATATTATAACATTAATAAGGTTATAATTGTATCATTGCATAGTAAGTATATTATGCGTAATATAAAGGTATTGCGTTTTCGATCAAAAATATAAAATACATTGAATAATGAAATACCGTGTTACCTTCTAGGTAATCTTATATAATAATATGGGAATTATATTTTTAAAAAATCCATTTTTAATGCAGTTTATTTATTGTTGCATATTAATAAAGTCCCTATTCCGTCTTTGAGCTATTATAACTAAGCACATATAAAATGTATGATAATACCTTTAAATTTTCGTCGATAAGTGAATTGCATTTTGAAATTAAAATCAACGGCTTTTTTTAAGTTTATTATTTTATCGTTCACTTATTGAAAATGTACTCTGGTCCTTTTTCTGGCTCGCTAAGGATATACTATAAATTTTAATTAATACTATTCGACACACCTATCTCATTAAAAAAAAAAAAAAAACCCAGTTTTTTTACGAGTCAATGATATCAGATAACGGAACGTGCCATCTTCAGTATTTTCATAACATCGATAGATATGCCCAAATTATTAAGTATTTAAGCGACAAAAGACGTATAACGTTATCAATAATTAAAAGGAACATAAAGACATAAAATAAATAGTAGATGAAATAAACGAGAGTAATAAAGAAGATATTTTCCGGATAATGGTTATTAAAAACGGTTCTTGAATAAAATGAACAAAAATTACTTATTATGTCGCGTCTTCAGCCATTATTTTGTTTACAAATTGAATATATCGGTAATATTACAAAGATTTTAATTATTTAGAGTTCGTTTTGAAAAAATTAACTTAAAAATAATGGAAACGAATAGGGCCATTATACTATGGTATAATGTATTAATATAAAACCTGTTTTTGATCTAGCTTTTTATCATTTTACGTTTTTAAAACGACCACTTTTTAGTGCTATAGATTCTATATTTACGTTACCTATATCTTTTAAACTTTTCTTATCGCTGTTTTTATATTTTTGTCTGTTTTTTATCGCGGAATTTTATCTCTACTGGAGTATAATATAACCTTGACTCTCTTATTTCTATAATCTTATCGATAATTTAATAGAATAGAATATTGACGACCACGCCTATTACTTTATCTGTTCATGTTCTATGCCTTATCTATATATAATAATAATAATAATAATAATATAGTAATACTATAATACAAATGCATCTAATCATTGTTGTTTTTATGACAATCGATTTTCTTTTTTTTATAATTTTTTATCCTACAAGCAAAGATATTTAGCCGGTCGTTTATTCTTCTATGCGATATACTCATCCCTTCCACCATCGACTATTTGGAACTTCGTGACCTCCCGAAACACCGTTACCTTCGCGTTATCCTTCGTTTCTCTGCAACCCTGCTCCACATAGGTACTTGAAGGGATAGAGGGTAAAGCAATATAATATATTGTGGGCGGGAAGAAATACAAAGTTTACTCAACAGCCTGAAAGTAACTGCTCTGACATTATGAACTGTATATACGACGACACGGCTGGTCTCATAACCATTTTATATTTTTTTTCTTCCATTCTTCTGGGCCTGGTTGAAATTTTTTCATTATATAATACCCCTCAGCCAAACATATATCCTTATTTTATTATAGTATACATATTGACTATTAAAATAGAAATAAAATTGGGAATAAATATATAACAGGACTATACAAAATAGAGTCAACTCAGAATATTAAAACAACACTTCTGCATAATACTTTTCGAACTGTGGTTCAATTCTGGTCTACTATTTAAAATGCAATTATTCAAACCAATAATTATAACATAAAAATTAATAATCCAATTTACTACTCTAATTTTTTTCATAGTTGCATACATTAGCGTTACAAATCACTTACTAAAATATGTAAAACACGATTATTGTAATTCTCAGTAATAATAATAATTATAATAACAATTTATTCAAAAACAACTTTAAGACCAATCAATAACAAGTGAATGATTTTTAGTTTTAAAAGAAATTTTAAGATTAAACTATCACTGACAGGTAAATTCAAAAATATTTAAAAATTTCAAGTTTTTTAGGTAGGTATACATAACTCTTACAGTTTACCTAATTATAAATAAAAAAAAATTAAAATTTCCATTAATTCTTTATTTAATTAACTTTTAATTCTTGACAATTTCAAAAAAATGTTCTTATTAATTTTATCGAATACTATCCCCACCATGGACATATTTATACCTTCATCATATTGATTTAATCAACTCTAAGTTTACCCAGTTGATGATATAAGATATTATAATAAGATAAAACCGGGATTGGCATATTTAAATATATATGTATATATTATGTATAACATATTTTTAAATATTATAGGGTGGAAGCAATTAGTTCGTCGGATAAGATACAAATGTATGATATTAATACGGGTATTAACTAAATTTAATGTATCTATTTACATATTTTTAAAGAATAGTATATATAATGTTTTTATTATAGAAAAAAAATTAAAAACTATATTTTAAATTATATAATCTTACCGATAGATTTCCCATATGTTAACAAAAATATACTTTGTAAATGTATCGTACTTTATTGAACTAATATCAATAAGTATTTAATAGATAATGTGTATAGGTTCCAATACATTCATCCAAACTCAACTTACCTGAAACATAAAAAATACATTAATTAAGTTATATAGTAATTATATAAAATAAAAAATTTTAAATACATTAAAAAATATAGTAAATATTTTTAAAAATATTCCCTGAAAATTTCACAAGTATTTATAGAGATACGCACTTTAGTGTAAATATCACTATCATTTTCAAAGCATTTTTCTCATAATTACACTTTTTTAGTCAGCGAGCAAAATAACTTAAAATTAAATGAATCGATCAATCTGAAATATTTTGTGCTTTTTTTGCACATGAATATCCGTGTTTTAATCGAAGGATACACTATACAGGTATGTTTTAAACGTATAGTTTTGTATTAACGAAAAAAATAGAAATTTTTAAGGTAAAAATCGAAAAAATTCATTTCATGATCAATCATTTTTCTACTCAGTATTTTCTAAAACTGAACAATTAAACACTAGTTACTTTCATATACAAATGATATTTCTTAAATACTTATAGGTATTTTTTCTCAATAAAGAACATTTTTTTTTTTGTATTTACTGCATATATGCATTATATTTTCTATCAGAGAATAGATAAAAATGTAGGTACCGATTATCAAGTATTCTGATCGAAATGTTATTAACAAAAGAAAGAAATAAATATCATTAAAACTAATATATTCTCCGCTTTACTCAAAACTGAAAATTATGGAGAATATTTTAAACGTTTTAAATTATTTATTCACAATATATGTGCTAAAAAAAAATTTTAATAAAATGAAAATTTTTTTTAAAGTACATAGATATATTTTTAAAATATTAAATATTCTAATTCCATGTAGATAAAATAATTGATTTTATGTATAGTTATTTGGAGTATAAATAGTAGATATATTAAGTATAGAGTATAATTTAAATTTCCATTTTTTCTAGTTTTAAAAGATTTATTTATCGGTAAAATACGAATATTTTTATTTAACATTTACATTCATGTGGAATAGAACAACACACTATTTAAATATAAATTCTATGCTATATATTATAGAATAATAATAATTAAAAAATATTAGAAGAATATTAATATAGTAGACTTCTAGGTTTTAATTTATATATCCTACTTTAAATATGAATGATAAATATTTTTTAGTTGAATAATAACGTTTAAAATTAATACAATATTTAAAATAAAACAAATCATTGTTTTTTTATTTTCAAAACTTTAATATTTTAATATTATTGTAAATAGGTACATTACCTTTTATTATTTGTTTATCAATTCAGGTATTATTTAATATAAAATCTTCACTAAGATATTTGTTAAAAAAAAAAAAGTTTTATATTTTTGTTAAAAAGCGCCATCAAACAATAATATTTAAAATGAAAATAAATGGTTTATACATTTAAAATGTAATTTTGGTTTTATTAAATCTATATGATTCAACTTTTTGTAGTCATTATATTATGAATTCTGGCCCAATTAATAATTTTTTTTTCGATAGAGCTAAATAAAAACTATGTCAAAGATTTTACAAAATTATATTGGAAACCAGTGCATGTAGTTTAAAGTATTGTTTGTTCATTGAACTTCGTACTATTTATCTTAACTAATAGTTCATGTTTATAGTGGTCATATCGAGTTATGTATGTAGTATATATAAACATAATATGAATAATATTTTTAACTTTATAAAAAACACATCATGAGTTTAAACCAAATATTTGTTCGTTCAAAGTAAAATTAAAACGTTTTAAATAATTAATATTTTTCTATTGCAAATATACTGACAATAAAAAATGATATATAATATTGCTATTAGTCTCTAATGAATCTTTTGGTTTACTATGAATGATATAAATCACTATTGTTAATTTATTTATAAAATATACATTTTTCTGGAGATATACAGTATTCATATTTATGTGTAGACTTTTAATATTTGCAAATGCGTAGTAAATATACAAATTGTACACAACACATGTACCTATAACTATTGTGTTTTAAATAACTTAAACAATGTAATCGTTTGGCGTGTAAACCATTATTCAATTTTGGAGAGAAGTTTTTCAAGTAAACATGCCTGAAATAGTTCGAATGGCCCACTCGCGTCTGATCAAACCCCGTCATACTATACTGTTTGTCATTTTAATAATCTGATAAGAAGTAAAGATGATAAAAATTTATTGTAAAAGTTTCTCGATTTACCTAAAGTGAAAAATTGAAAAAAAAAAGTTTTGGTAATTTAACGTAAGAAAAGTGCAGTGGCTTTCACTATCAAATGGTTTTTTTCCTAAATAGGGAACTAAAATGACTCTACAATATTTACGATCATTATTATAAACTTGTTTCTTATATAGGTATACAACAATGTATTTTAAGTATAACACCGCAAAAAGTTTCTTTAACACAATATTGAATTATTTATTATGTATCAATTCTTATCGGAAACAATTTTGTTTAATAACCAAATGTTAGATGAAAAAGACTAAATCAAAAATGATAACGTAGATAAAATAATGCCAGTTATAATTTTAGTACAAATATATACATAGTATACACGTTACAAAATAACGCTGGTTTTTAATATTAAAAAAAAAATTAGACAGATTATTATATTTTTTAAATAGACCCTTAACAAATTTATAACATTTTTGTTATATCCCGTCTTTAAGGCTTATATACCTACTGTATTTTTTTTATAGGTATTTCTTATTAAGAACACCAGCGGCGGAGCGATTAAAATAAAATTATCCAGCAAACCAAGCAAACCACTCTGTATAGGAATTACTACTACATTCCTATGTAAGAGGGGAACATATTCTATAGGTCGTAAACCGTAGTTATACCTATTCTTTGTAAATATAATAGAACACTAATAGGTTCTAAATACAAATCCGCAATTGTGTAGTATTGTTATTAAATTATTATTTTTTCTGAAATTATGTAGGATAAGAATTGCGACAGTATTATGATTGTATAAATGATTAAATTATTTGAACCTAGGTTTATTTTTTAATTAAATAAATTCTTGTTTGGAAACACATAATTAAGTTTATTTTTTATAAAACACAAGATAGTACTCGCTAAATTGCCTTACTAAAAAAAACACATCAGGTAGTTTAAACATTATTTATAATAGTTATTTTAGGTATTTTACCTTGGGCATATTAATATAAATAAGAATCTTGGTATAATATATCATTATAAATATTTTATAAATTGTAGATTGAAAGAATCACTTGAAATGCTTTACGACAAAATACTCTCAAATAATCATGAATTATTTAATATATATTATTGTCGAACATAGCCTTCACAAAAATCACTATAAACAATCATTTTTGAGAAAGAAAAAATATATAAACCGGTCATGGAACAATTGGCACGGGAAACGCGTAAACTCTCTCGGCTTCCTTAACACCAACTTATACTTATGTAGCGAAACGAATTTATATCCATACATAAAAGTAAATTTTGTATTTATTTCCGTTTCGCATGTTTTATAGAGATGATTATTTAGAAAGAAAAATAATAATCATGCCCCGTGCACTTAGTTTATTTTAGTTGGTTTTATATTATAATACAACAATGATCTATAATAAATGTTAGTATATTATATTTATTAGACATGCACAGACTTTCATAGATAATCAAATAAATTGTGCCAAATTTATCATTTGGAACGTGAATCAGAGATACAGACATCCTTCAACTCATAATTTTTTTTAACATATTTTTGTCAAATTTGTAAATGTACAAAAAATTTAATAAATACATAATTAAATCCACCGCCTATGATTAAACCGTTCTTTCGAGTAATATAAACGTGCGCGTTATATGATGTGAATAGAAAACATCGAGCCTAATAGTTTCCCTGTTTTATCCCTATATAGATAGACAACGATTTCATGGAACAAATAAATTTTGATTAAAAGCAATAAACATTGTTCATTTAGGATATCACATGGAATAATGAATAAATATAAATTCAACATTGAATGTATGTAATTCAATATCGTGATTAAATTATAAAATTGCCTGCAGCATTATAGGTGTTTACGATTATTAATGTTTTAAATTTTATATCAATGATAAATCTTTGCATTCGAAAAACGATTCCAAATAGTACTACTTGCAGGTTTACCAGAAAATGGTCGATATTTCGTTGGAAACGTGCGTGCCTTAAATTTTATTGGCTTTTTCGCATTTTTCCCATTGCGTTTTCTATAGAACTACTTGGGAAATTCGAAAAATGACCTTTCTAAATTATTTACCGTCTGTTTTTAACTTTTAATCTATAAATAGACCTATACCAAAACTTTTATGGCACTTCCACTGCCCTGAAAACTGTTTTCTTGAGGAAAAAAAACATCCCTGTAAACCCAATAAAATATAATATTGTATACATGTTATAAATACTTGTATATAGTACTTACATGGAATGCAAAACTATTTTAATTTGTTAAAATAAATGGTATCAAAATTCAATAATGAATACAATAGGACACTTATTCTGTCAGCCTCATTTATAGTTATCATATAGAGCATAGTAATTATTAATTACTACTTAAAAGTTATATACGAGTACCATAGTATAACTACATTAAATGTTTTTTAAAACTTTTTCTTGAATATAAAAATCAAATAAAGGTTTTCTCATAATTTACTAATAAGCTTCCTAATTTATTCATCAATGTATTAGCACATGGTTGTAGACATAAAATTTTAACATATAATAACGTATCACAGTTTATATTTGTAAAACAAATAACGCAGTTAGTTTCTATGATTATTTAACTAAATTTACTTTCTCCAAGTTTTATTAATGAAAAACAAATAATGCACGATCCATTTCACCGATATTATTACGACTGCATTCAATTTCAATTTCGATTTTAAAGCATTTATAAACTTTATTATCAGATCAGCTAAAGTTCACCTTAAACTTAAAATGTTTTATACGTTGTATCAACGTTCAGCAAATCTAATCAAATTCTTACGAACAACCCCTCAATTTAATACAAATATTGAATAATGAAATTATTGGTAACCTTGGTAATGGTAGAATTTTGTATAATATTATATTAGCTAATCAATTCGATTGACTGAATTCGTGCTATTTAAAAATATAGCTATGAACGTGAATAATAGTTTTGTGTTTAATCGTAATATTATTATACAACATTCGAAATGAATGTTGAATTTAATTTTGAATAATATTAATTCCAACTATGCTGAACTATTTGCTGCACGCATATAACAAATTGTACTTTTTTTGTTTATATTTTATTAAGAAATAAACATGACAAGTAAAATGACAATTAAACGACTTATTTTTCATGATATGTGTTATTTATAGTTATTTCATAAATTTACAAATTTTATTTTTGTAATTTTTTGTAATATAAACTAATTTTAAAATAAAATTGAATAATTAAATTCTTTCTACAAAGATATTAAACAATTTTTTATATATTTTCAATCGAATACACCGAGGAGATTCTAAAGTTGTTATCAATATTTTAATACTTTAATGTTTTTTTTTTTAAATTAATATAATTAAATTTCGTAATTTCATATTTTGAATAATTTATTAAAATATACAGCTGTTTATGAAATATGTGATTGTAGTGTAAAAGTATCGTTGCAAAGAAAAAAAATCTTTACAACTTTTTCGAAATTATAGTAATATATTATTTTGATATGACAGTAAATTATTAACATTTTTAAGATTAAAAATTGTAGTTATAACTCCAAACAAGAAATCAACTAGAAAATTAGTATTCCACTAAAACCGTATCGCATGATGGCATATTATTTTGAATTCAACCACTCTATATATTGATCGTTTGTGTGTCCGGTCCAGTTTATTTATATATTAATCCCGCAAGAAACAAGAGAAAATAAAACAAATTACGTTGATTCATAAGACGCATAGCACGTGTTACATACGAAATAAACGGTTCATGCGCATTGATCAAACCAATATTTGATGTAAATAGAGGTAAAAATATTTTAGAAAAAGATATTTTTAGAAGAAAAACTCAAAATTAAGCTAATTTGGCGATATATACACAAAACTTCTTAAAGCTAAAAATTATGAAATTCGTGAAACTTAATCCTCGAAGTTATAATATAGCTACATTGGTAAATTATTATTATATAATATTATAATATAATAAATAGTGAGTGAATAGTATTTTTAAAACTGTACCCAAATATATATAGAAAATCAACATTTTCTAAATATAATTGAAATTTTTATCACACAGGTTGTATGTACATTATATTGAATGCAATGATCTTATATTAATTAAATATGTATATCATACCTAACACTATACTTAAAAAATATATATAATAATATATACTTAAAAGAAAATATTTTCAATGATTATTATAATTAAGTTTTTATCATATGTTATCACATATCAGGCATCAATTGTAATTTTCTTCATTAAGTGTCCGTAACAGTATACATTAAAACCTAGAAACTGTGTAAATATAATCTAAGAAAAAATTGTCAGAAGAATACTTGCTAATATTATACCGCAATTCTGATGGTGAATTCATTAAATTTGAAAGCAATCATTTAAATTATTGCTTTCAATAAAACGATTCTCTGCAAAACTGGATGTAATTATTTTCTCGGTAATTTTCCTTTATGCTTAAACCCTTTTTAAAACACTAAATACATAAAATTTCATATTAAAACGGAAAACGATTCTTACCCGAAAAATTCTTTCTATAGTATATAGCATACAACAAAAAGTTCAACATTTTATAAAAAAAAAACTGACAATTGGTCCATTATAGCTTAAAAATAAACATGAGCTATAGTAAAAAATGTTTTCAGAATTCAAATTTTTCAATCAATAATAATTTTCTGTAATTTATGTAGTGTTATTTAATGCAAAGATAAATTCATTGCATTCAATAAATACGATTTTAGCCATGTATTATTTTTTATTGGAAAAATAAATTGTAGAATTACATTTCAATCGAAAAAATTTTTTTTTGAAATGTATTTAAAGTATAACATACTAGCTGTCATACTCAGCTTAGCTGATTTTTTTATTTCTAATTCTCTTTAAACACATTATGATAAATTATATTACCATTATATTTATATACGTTATTGTATTATTATTTTTGGCATTGAATAAAAATTTAATCTCACTTGCCCCTTACTCCTTGAAAACAAATAGGTTGTTACATAGTGTAAATAAACACTATATAAATATGTATAAGATGTATATAAGTCATACACTGTACAGAATTTATTTTTTCGTCAAGCTTAAGGAAACTACTTGAAAATTCTAAAAATGTCATGTTCAAAGTACCATTTAGAACCAATTTTCTATCGTTACAGAAAAATAAACATCATTGTAAAATCAATAGGTTCCTCGCTCCATTCAAAATTTAAAATACTATCATATCTAAAATGTATACACTGTACTTTTTTAAATTATATTATACGTCATATTAGTTAATTATTTAATTATTTCCTTATGTATGGTAATCCCAATGTAAATCAATTTATTTGGCTCCAGATATATAAACAATAAATATATATATAATTAAGTGTTGACTAAAAGTAAAAGTTGAAATA
The DNA here is from genome assembly GCA_025469235.1 of Pemphigus obesinymphae. Classification (NCBI taxonomy): domain Eukaryota; kingdom Metazoa; phylum Arthropoda; class Insecta; order Hemiptera; family Aphididae; genus Pemphigus; species Pemphigus obesinymphae. The sequence goes on along the minus strand of JAIPRL010006047.1, from coordinate 9,253 downwards.
ACTAAATTAATAATTCAAGCAAGATAAGCCGTGTTACTCTTAATTCTACCGCAGTAAAAATTATATTCAAAGCGCGTTTAGAACCATGACAATATACCTAATTATATTGGCGTATTTTGAAAATGTATTTGTTTTAACGTAGTATCATTGTATTTCTCTACATACCTAACAGAGGTAAACTTCATAGCACGTAATAATTTCGAAATCAGTATTCTAGTTGATGTTAGAAAATACATCTAAGTGTCATCGTCAGAAGAGTGTATGTAATTAGTCAAAAAGCTTGTCACGTACGATAATGCGTAGATAGATGAGAATGACTGCAACAACAAGGATTATGGTCGGACAAATTAAAAATAAGAAAAATTAATTTTCACATACTTACATTCTATTACATGTGTAGCTTCTATAGTAAGGAAAAGATCTAAAGACTCCTTAAAACTACCACTCACACAAATCTTAATACATATATATTTCTTATAACATGATAGGTAATATAGTCGCATTAAAGTGTTTACTTTCATTTTTTTTAAAACAATTTACGATAGTAAACATTATCTTGCATTTGATCAAAAATCATTTAAAAATGTTCTCTTTTGCAACTCAAAAAAAAAAATGAATTCATACTAAACCGCACATTCTTAAAGCAAAATATCTGTAAACTAATTCAATATTCTTGTAAAATTTAATGTGTGATAAGCAAATTTTATTGCATTATCTGACTAAAAATTTAATTATTATATAAAATAATTGTTACTGTGATATGTATTAAAAAAAAACTGTGAAGATAAAACGATATTTGACCAACTCAAGTACTCTGTAATGGAGAAAAGTTTTGTGAATCGCTAAAAATTAACACAAATATGAATGTGTATAATACATTTTATTATTATATATATAAGGTATCGCAGTTTTTAAGGAAGAATTTCAGAAACAGTGTATTGTAAAATGGAATTGGAAATTGTTTTTGTTTTATCTTTATTTCAATCAGACTTTACGGTTACTTTTCTAGTTATCTGATAATATAAAATATCTTAAAGTATCGTCGGATTTCTCGACTCACAATATCATAATATCACTATAACTCGTTGGACATTTATGATTATCACAGGGCTAATTCTAAAGCACTGTTGGGCTTATTTAGCGCAGTTTTAAAAAATAGATGCACACTTGATAAACAATTTTCTACGTAGTTTAATATTTGTGTGTGATTAATTAAATATACTCGTATTTCATACTTTGGTATCAGGTTTAATAATTAATAAATATGTAGGTTATTACACTAAAATATAATAACTTACCAACATTTCATACATAATTGTATTTAATCATATTATATATTTTGTAATAACAGAGGTACTCGAAAGTTTTCAGTTAACTTAATACAATTTTTGACTTTTGTCTACAAACGAAAATATTATATATTAATTATATATTATTATGATAATTATTATGTGACGTCTGTGAAGTTAGCAGCGCAAAATTAACAGTTTTAAACGCGTCCATTTCAACTCATTGTTAGAAAGGTTAGCAATTATAAATAAATACTTACATTTTATAGATTTATATCATTTGATACGCAATACACCAATAAACTTGGTGCCAAGGCAAAAAAATATTTTTTTTTGGGGGAGGGGGTAATTCGGATTAATTTTCCCGACTTATTATCTCAAATAAGTCATTAAATTAAATACAAAACGTAAATAATACCAACTGGACTTAATTCTACCGACTTATTTCCCGGGTGAAGGGTCATCCCGATTCTCTAAACACCATTCCGTCTAGCCCAAAATAAAACACACGTATAAAAATATTATAATAATATATTTTTGTTTTTATTTGTAAATTATAGTATACAATTGTGGTATCTAATAACTATAGTCTAGCGTTTACGTTATTTTTATATTTGAGTTGTAGCCACTTAATTTATTATTCTAAAAATGTAGTTTATTAAATTATCTAACATTTTATCTTGCATTGATATTTACGAATTGGACTATGGTGCATAATACAAACTTGAAACCTTCACTTCTTTCTTTCGCGAACAAGTTCATATAAATGCGCAGTTGAAAAAAATCCTTAGAATAAGCCCTGGATTATAGATTTCTGTTTATAAACTAGTGGTTTGACAATTTTACGAGATGATTTGTTAAAATCTCCTGGAAATAGAAAAATTTCTATGAGTTCAACAAAATGTTATTTTTGATATGAATTTTTGTGATAAATTCAAGATTGAGACGACTACAGAATGTGATGGTAAAATTCAGAATTTAAAAAATTCAAAACGGGATTCCATTTCCATTCCATTGTATGAGCTGAATATTCATATAAATCCACCCTGTACATATAAGAGCAGTACCAATTTTCGCGCGTCGCACTGCGTCTCCGTTTTCAATAAGTGGTCGACTGCACTACAACCGTATAATGTATGGAATACCGTTACGTAACGTAACGTTATGGTGTAAACGACTCGATGCGGCCGTCCAGCAAACTAATGACCAGTTCTGATCTCGTCGGATAATAAGGATGATAATGATGTCAGTGTAGAAAAATTGCACTTGACACGCCGTGCACATAGACGGACTAACGTGAGAAAGAGAGAGGATTTTCGAGGTGCCGGAAATGACCGTGAGGGCCGGTGCAGAGAAAATGGACGGACCACATCTCGGACGCGTAAGAATCGCAACTATATACTGGCCCGAAATGTGAATTCGACAAAATGTACAAAAGTACAAACCCGATGAATCCAGGTGTCGGGTCCGCATACGGTATCTCAGGCAAGCGGTCTATCGACGAAAAATTTTCGTTGTTTTCACCTCCCGCTGTATTAATTTAAAAAAAAAAAATACACAAATTCCCCTACGTGCAGTATATACGTATAGACTTAAACAACCCTTTACGTATAGCTGAACGCATTATAAAATGTATATATATGTACGTTTAGTACTAGCGTGTTTGTCAACAGAGAATATCGTGTGCACGCGTGTCGCGTGCAACCCTTTTGGCCTCAACGGAGTTTAAAAAAATAATCCTTTTGCCCTTTGACGCCCGTCCGACCGGAAGTGTTGAGCACTGCAGTTTACGCTCCGCGTGTTTGATTTTGTTTTTTAATCGTTTCCAACGACTACGATGCCGCCGTGACGATGGCCCGGAAGAGATTTCCGTCAAAATTACGTTTATTTATTTATTTTTTTTATATACGTTTTTGCCTTACCACAACGCATACAGTCACACTGAACCTAAGCACACAGAACACCGTACGTTTTATCGTCGATTTTTTTTATGCGAACTTACAAAACATTTTAAATTAAATTATCCAGAATCTAATTGTTTTTTTTTTTTTTTTCAAAAATCGACCTTTCCAATTTTTATGACACGCACGCTTGACTAACACTTATATTTTATAGGCGCGTTAAATCGATGTGGTGCATTATTGACAAAATAACAATTTAATCATAAATACGTATGGAAAACGTTTTGATTTCGATCACTGTTGTATTTAAAAGGAAATATTCTTACGATACGTTATACATTAAGTTCATACTTAATATTTAATTGAATCTTCGCTTATATAGTATGCACAACAAACACGACAACTGATTGACATGATTGTTTACCTTTTGAAGATTGTAAGGTGCTACACTTAATGTTTTGCGTCACATTTATATGCAATAATATATAAATATTGATCTAAATAAATTGTATTAAAAAAAAACAAATAAATAAATGCAATATTTTATACATTATTAACTCAATTTAAACCTTTTTGACATAGCTACTACGGTTATTCAGAAATAATTAGTTACAAAGAAAAAAAAGTTCATGAGATTTTTATATTCCAGCCAATATGTGTATACGAAGTTATATTAAACACTATCTAGAAATTAAGGTTTGAAATCAATTTTAAATTGAATAAGAAAATGCACATACTCATCACATATATAATAAAATACGATGACCGCTATTTTTGCAATTATATACACAATATTCTTGTTAGATTTTCATCTCGGTAATGTGTACTAATCGATAGTTCGTTAGTTAGATTATGTAAGGGTAGCAAGTTTAAATCCAATTATATAATTTCAAAAAAAATATACGCATATTATACGGCTCGTGTACGGTTGAATTTTTCACTTTTATACATAAAATATGCATACATATAGACTAATATTGCAGTTAATATTTGATATTTCACGGTTATTGAATAAATGAACTACCAATCGTTGATTAAAATTAAAATCATTCATTGTAGCATTAGCTATACTACGCCGTACACCTTAATAACGTCGACGCCTTTAAACTGGATTTTGCAAAAAGCTGTTTTGAACGAATGGAAACACGAATCGCATGATGATCTTAAATACCTATCTACATTGTACATTGTACTTATTGTAAATTTTTATTACAAAATATAATATTCATAGGAACTTATAGTATATTTAATGTTTATTATCTATAATTACAAGGAATAATAATTAGAATTATTGAATCATTCAATGATTCGTTGTATATATTAATTAAATACAGGTACCTATATATATAGGCTTTTCACCACGTATTTTGGACTGTTCAGGGAATACGGTAACGTATAAGGCTCACCTGTACGGATTTCGATCTGTTCGCAGTTTTATAATATAATAATATATTATGCAAAAGCGCAATATTCGCAAAAAAAAAATGTACTATGCAAATATATGATCATTCGCTATTTTTTAGAGTACGGTTTTTTCAAAGCGACATTATATTTTACAAAATCACACGGGTAAGATGAGAGTACTATGATTAAATATCGAGATTTTTGTAAATAAAACGGCATTGGCAATATTTATATGTTCTAAGCCCAAATAATATCACGGTGACTGGGGAATAAACCTTGATTTTCTCCATATAAATGTATATATATAATATTTACATAATTCGGTCTATACCAACATGTATACATAAAGATTCTCCACGATTATTTTCGGTACACGCGATAATAATTAATTAATAGAAAATCAAATATAAGAAGCACACGCGTCATTTCCTATTTTATTACAGAATCTATTTATAGTACACAATTCTATTTATATTATATTACTGTGTCCTTCACTATGAGTACATTATATAGAAATCCGATAAAAAAAAAGTTCTTTGGGTTCAATTTGTTTGATCAAATGAAAAGCTCTTTTGAGTAAAATTTTAACAAAATAGGTTTCGAGCTTGTTGAAATATCACTGATAATAATTCACATCGCCTTGTTCTTGTTTTTGGGTTCCAATGGAGCTGGTTTATCTGGCAAATAAATTACATTCGTAATAATTAAAGTAAAAAGGACTTACAAACAATATAAACGATACGGTAGTTAAAAAAATACTAAGGGATCAACTGGTACACTAAAGGATAGTGTAATTAGTTAATTAAAATAACCTATTTATAAAATTATAAAAACTTTGCATTTGATTAATAATTCCCAGTGTATATTTTAAATACAAGCCAAAAACATTGATATAAATTCGTAATATAATATTGCACAACATACTAAATAATTATCGTTATATCCAGAGTCGCACGCTACATAAGTTAACGTGTTTTATATAATAGGATTTATTTGTATTATCGCTTACCAAGCTTAAATACATCTCTATATAAATCAATATAAACAATATCATTCGAAAATACGACTGTCGTTAGATATATATATATATTATAAAAGGATCGACTATTGGAATTGGAAAACTCGAAAATATCTATATACGAATAGAGGGCGAAAACCAATTCCAAACACTAAACACTAGTTTGTAAGTCCGATTATTGTACTTCTGAGGGTCAAGTGTGACACATCGTTTCCAGTGATAAATTCGATGTCCAAAACACCAGTTTGGTTTTAATGTACTGACTATACATACCCGGACTTAATTATTATTTTTTTTTTTTTATGAAAAATATTATCCATTTTAAAACTAAAATTAAAATACATATATTATGGAAAATAATTGCTTTAAATAATACATATAGTGTATGTTTTAATGATAATCAAGAGTTAAATGTGTCAAAATGTATGATGAAGTATATGCATTTTGTTTGACGTTAGGTACACTCTATATATATTATGAATAGCAACACTTAAATATTATTGTACTTTATATTAAATCCATGAGTATACTCCAACGAGGTTTTGTAGGAAACAATACTTTAATTTTTCTTGATTAATACTCATTAACTTAATATTACACTGCAAATAAATGTGATAAACATTTCTTAATTCCAATACATTGAATTATTTTAATTTTTGAAAACATATATGGTGTAGTTATAATAGTTATAACTTGTATATACATTATACGTTAAAAAAACTAGAACGCAACTATAGTTTTCCTTTAGACATCTGAAAAAAAGAGTATAATAAACGAAAAAATGCATTTTCGACTTATTTTTTTCCCATGATATAATATTTTAAAAAAAACTATCGGTAACTAACTTAAACGGTTATAAAACAAACTTTCCATTCCAAAATATTCACGTATCACTTCTTGCCCGAGTGTTTGAATAGTTAGGCGCTGAGCAAGGTGTAATCTATTAAGTTAGTAATCTATGATATAGACAAATATTTTAAACGTAAAGTTTTTCACTTTCAATTTCCTCACAAATAAATTAAAGATATCATATTTAAATAAAAAATACTTATTAATTATAAAATTATTTACGCTGTTTTATTCCAGTTTCTAAGGTACTTTCCGTCAAATTCTACTTATAATATACAGGCAAAGTAGAACTAATACTATCAAGTAAGTAATACAATATATGAATAATATGGAATTATAGATATATAATTGTAAGTATATAGACAATGAAACTATTTGAAATTGTGCTTTGTAAATACTTGCTGTAAACTTATATAATGGTATTTATCAATCATCGTTAAAACGTTATAGTGAATATTTTTATATTTAATTAATTATTTACATAATATTATCATTGATCATTAAAAAATTAACGAGATGTGATTAAAATATATAAAATAATACTATTTCCCTAAATCATTGTTTTATAAGACCCATTAATTAATTTTCGAATTTACAATTTTCGTATATGCGCGTATTATTATGACAGTTTGACGTTTATTGCGGTGAAGTCGTCTCGAAATACCCAAAGTTTTCTTGTTTGATGTAATTTAACTCTGTCTTTCTAGACTCGAGATAAATAATATAACATAACTTTAACTAAAAGAAATTATGTATTCGAGATTATCATGCAAGACGAAGGAGCTTATAGCTAATACCTTTAGTATTAATTTTCGAACGTCCTAGCCGATCAATATTATTCAAATTATTTATCAAACGCCAAAATATAAAATAAAAACAGAAATTTTCATTTAATTTTATATAGTTCAACAAAATAGAAAATAACTTACAGTTTGCATAAAATTCCAGTAAAGACAAAACTGTATACGTATAATAAATGTGTATTGGATATAGTAGATTAAAAAAGATTATATTTATCTATTTTTAATGTAGGTAATGTAATCAAGTTGTTGTAGTAAGTATTTATAATAAAAAGTCCTTAAAATGTTTTTTGAAAAATAGCATAACTATTTTATGTTTTTAGTATATACTATCTGATAAGTAGTTCAATATTTTATACACGAATTTTGTATCTATTTTTTCGATTAATCGATATAGTCACAATGGTAAACACATATTTATACATTTTGTTATACTGTCTAAATATTATTCATTTTTATTTAACAAAATATGTATAAGCATTTTATTCCAATAAAGGAATATGAACAATTTGATTCCTATTAATATATTAATTTATTGTAATAAAACTATTATGATTGATAAATCAATAGATACAGTTAAAAAAAAAATGAGGTAGGAAAATAATAGATAATAAATTATCACGATATTTATAAAGTGGATTTCATTCAAAATAATTTTAAATTACCATGTATTAAGTACATTTATTTATATTAAAAATAGTTTTAAAATTCTTATTCCTTTTAAAAATGATCTCAAAATTCCATCCTGGTCACATTTTTATCATAAAACTAATACACGTGTAATGATTGAATCAATACTTGTGATAAAAAAAGTTGTTTCCAAAAAAAAAAATTTGAATATTTTGTGGTTTCACCATATTTATGTATTTCAATAATAGTAATAATAATAATAATAATAATAATAATATATTTTTTCATTGCTATATCTTGTAAAAAAATTTTTAAAAGTTATTTGCATAATACATTTTATATTTTTTCATATTTATTAATTACTAATCCTCTCCCTTATTTGTTAAAACTATATAAAATTTTGATTTTCAAATAGCAACCTATAAATTTAATTATAAATTATAAAAAAAAAAAATGTATAAGAATTTTCGAATTTTAATTTTTTAATCTGATGAATATTACCAAAGTAATAACAATTTATGTTCAAGACAGAATTTAGAAGTACTGTAATACGTTATTATCAGCATCTATAACATGCTATTATAGTAAGAACCTTTTCACTCCACTGTATCTTAAATTGTTATGCTTATTACTTGATTAATTTTTATCAGATTTAAGAAATCAAAACATAAAATTTCTAATAAAGTTATATTTTTAAGAATTTATAATTTAAATCGATATATATATATATTTAAACTGATTACTATTTGAAAATCATAAGTTGATTTAGTTCTAACAATTAAATGAGGAAGATAAATTTTTTTTAAAAAGTTGTACATAGAATATAAAATAAAATAAACATTATGCTTCCCAAATTATAATATGAAATATGATGAAAAAAATAACATTGTATATTTGAATTAGGGTATTAAAAATATTTTCCTTTAATATATAAAAATAATGTTGATAATTACATCAAACAATATCATTATTAATTGTTTTAAAATTTGAATATTTCACTAGTTTTATCAATTTTATTGAGTACCTTTACCTTAAAACTAATACATAATACTTAAGTATCAACATATTATATATACAATTAAAAAATTAATTAATTAAAAAAATATTAAATTCTTATAAAAATAAATATATAGGGCATAGATAATATAAAAAAATAATATCTAGAAAAAAGGAAAATATGCCCAGAGTATTCAAAATAAGATTATAGGTAACAATCATAACAATAATAATCTTTTTGTGAATACTCAGTGGATATATTGCTTTTAGATTCTGAGCGTAGCGAGGGAGCTAGTGGTTTTACAATGATGTTTATTTTTTTTTTTTTTTTTTTCTCTGTTAAAAAATTTACAACCAGAAGGAGTG